>CP137669.1:12447998-12609115 GCA_037976565.1 Mesocentrotus franciscanus | reverse complement strand
ACATATTTTTCTCATACATTCTATATGGCTTTTTTCTCCTCTTTCCTTTAGATGGAGTATTACAAATGACTTTAATGACAAACAACTCATGTGGACTTCTTCTTTTTTTCAAACATATTTGGAAAATTGACTTTGAAAACTCTATGAAATTAATTGTGGCAATTAAGATGGTAATTTTCTTTTTAATTGCCCAACATATCTATCCCATTACATATTCGGTCATGAAAAATAGAAGATTTAATAACTTATTAAGGAATAGCATGGGCAAAATGTACAAGAAATCTTTAAGGATAATTTCTTACATATTTCCAACTTGTCAATTGCTGGTACCCCTTTCGAAAAAGCCGTGTTATTTCATAATTCTCTTCTCTCATATCATATTCATGAGCGTGTCTCCTTCAATATCATAACTCACTTCAGAACGTTGGCATAATTTAAGCTCTATTAGCTTCATATCCTCTTCATCTATACCTGTCTTTCATTACATATACCTCACACATGAATTGCCAATTTCATTCTCCATAAGAGCTCCAATCTAATCTTCTTATTTCTAAGTGACTGGAAGCAATGAACATGAAACACAACTGTGGGACATCAAGCTATGTCTTACCGTACTCAACTTCTCATCAGGTGCAAGGCAGAAGGGCCCAAACACATATTTGGGTAAATTACATTTTTTTTTTTAAGAGTTTTGATTTGTGTTTCGATGATCGAAAATTATTTCTTGTGGATTTGCCGATATTTACTTTTTTTCTTGTTTATTGAAAGATACCATAGGTTTTTCGTTTACGGTCATTATAGGTGGATAATTTTAGCTTCAAACATGTCAGAAAACCCAACCCACAAGTTTTGACCGAAGGTTTGAAATTTCAACCGTATGTGCAGATTTCACGCTTCAGAAGTTTGGCCGACTCTCATTATGTTTAAGAAAGTTTATAGTTCCTGCCAAAGAAATTGAAATATATATTCTTCAATATCTCTTGAACTGCGTTGTTCGACGACATTTGACTCACATCGTTGGTCATTTGATTAAAGTACAAATCAACGCCATAATACAATTTCGTGCAGAGAGTCGTCTTTTTGTCCTCAGCAAACCAATTTGGAAGGAGAAACAATGGTAGAGAGATGTAATATCCTCTCATAGTTGACAATTTTAATAGTTTACAGATTATTGTGTGACGTGTACTTGTAGCTACTACGATCAAAACTTTAAAACAAGATTTTCTTGAAATGTACACTGAGTCACTCTGCATCCAGTCACATCCTTCTGCTAGGCACATGACGTACTTTATTCCTCTAAATGACCTGGTAGTTGATGAGCTTCTCAAACTAAATGTCTGGGCTTGTTAGCACATTTCAAGCAGCAAAAGTGTACGACCCCAAGGAGGAGTCAAACATGGGAATGTCAAAATGATTGGCTCCTATGGAGTACAATGTTTGAAAATAGAACTGTCCACAGCTAGCCCGGTCATAGGTACAGCAAAGAGATGTTGGTTTATATGGTATTATTACCATACTGCTCTCTGAAAAGGCATCTATATACATGCAAATGTGGGTGTGTGATGCTATGAACTATTTACCCTCACATACTTTCTACTGGAAATATATTTTTGTATGCATGTTTAAAACACAGTGCTACTTAATGTAAATATATATATATATATATCCCTTTACACACCTACCCTTTTTCTTGTTCTCCCCATTTCTCCTGTACTTTAGTATTCAACCCATTTTCTCTCTGTGTTTACCTTTTCAACTCTTGTCTCTTTTTCTTTAATTTATTGCTCCAACTTTAATTGTGTTCTTCTTTTTTTTTTTAAATCTATTCTTACATGGGCTACATCGCCCACAGGCCTATATGCCGTTTTTGGTATACCTAGCAAACTATTTTTTATTTTAGAACACAATATTATTTACATTTCTTTTGTTATCTTTATCTCTATGTGATATTTTACTGCTTTATGCCATTTGAACCTTGTTTATACCATCATATTTTATGTTATATTTGTACAATGCTTTTTATCATGGTTTGCAAATATGAAATGAAATGAATGAAGTGAAATACATTTATTCCTCAGTCAGACTAATTTCAAACTGACCAATTAGACAAATTAAATGCCATTTGCCTTTAACATCATTTTTATTCAGTCTATCGTTGGTCTGGTATTGGTATTTTCAATGTGACTGGGGAATAACACTTTTCTGGATCTCAGGCTTCTTAGCTGATATATAGAAGGTGATTGGAAAGTACAAGCTAAATTACATGACAGATGGTAACTACCCCTATCTATAATAGATTGAATGCATGCCAGAGAGAGCTATGCATAGTCGTTGCTCCAGACTCACCTTTGAGGTTGATTCTCTGAATAGCATGTCCATTACTTTCTTCTTCATTCTTGTAATATGACAAGTGCAGGTCACGGAAGACAAACCACGCCTTCTTATAACCCTTCAATGTGAATTTCTTGGGCCTAATCAAGAAAACAAAGTATAGAAAATGTGTGATTAACACAGAGATGTTTCAAAAATTACAAACTGGAGGAACGTATGAAATTCTATCTTCATCACTTGATATTTGAATTATATTACACTGGATGTACATGTATGTCAATAGAAAATGGTATAAAGTGGAAATATCTACTATTATTACAGTGCTCAGCAAGACGACCATGACAAGCAGGGATTATTTTTCACCAAACATTTCCCTCCCAGGTTGCTGAGCATTTGTACAAAACACACAGGAATGCAGGGGACCATAAAAACACAGGGTTCATATTTTCATTGAACATAGAGGTATCTTTCCTTTCTCCCACATGTCTGATGTAGCCCACTCTGTATAGATCTGAGAATCACATTAGTGTCTGATAGGACTGGCATTGATTCACAGACAAATCATTCAGTTGACATTCCAAACTGAAAGATTCTAATCCTCCTACAGCATTCTACACAACTGAATCATGCTCTCTCAACCTGCTCTCTTAACCTGCTCTCTCAACCTGCTCTCTCAACCTGCTCTCTCAACCTCTATGGGAACAACTTCTTTTCTTCTTGACTCAGGCATATACTCAACTTCTTCTTATAAACATCATACTACAAATTACAAAATATTATCTAGCTATGACCTATGAAAAGTTCTGGGCCCCGTCTTATAAAGAGTTGCGATTGTTCCAAATCAATCGCAAGTCCTCTAATCAATCGCAAGTTTGCAGTCTCCCATCTCTTATGTACATAGTTGCGACGGACATCAATCACAAATAAGTTAGGATTAATATCAACTGTTTATAAGACGGCCCAGGGCTTCAAAAATTATTACTCTGCATATTGTTTTATATTGTTTTCATTCATGAATTCATTTTGTAATATTAAGTTTCTGTCATGATAACTGTTGTAATAGTACTACATTGAAAGGACAGTGTGCATTTCATATGAGCATTTGTGAACAGACAATTAACAAAAATTCACTATTGACGATATAGGTACTAGAACTTGACAATGTTGAAACAATGTCTGAATTTGGTACTTTCTTTATCCATCAATTTTTTTAACCTCCTTTATTTTTATATAGATAATTCAACTAAAGCACACACAGTGTGTGATTGGTACACTTTTCCCATCTGCTCCATGCATTCTCTTCAAAGCAATATGAGAAAAATCATACTACTTGCACTACATTTCCACAATTAAATATTAATACAATATGTATACAAGAGAAACAGAGATTTGTGGAATTCTAAAGGGCAAACTTTACATGCAATCATAGACAAGACCTATTTGAATCAAATCATTGAAAGCATGCAATTTACAAGCAGCAACCACACACAAAATAATGCTGCTGGTATATGGTATCCACCAGATATTTCATCAAGATTATAAAGAAATCAACATAAACTGATGAGAATGTTGATTCCAATCATTCATAAAATATTCCTAGGTATATTGTGTGTATTCTCATGTCTATTTGAGAGAGAACATCTGTTGCATTTAAAAAGTTAACCACAGGAGTAAAGAGAGTAGTATGAAAGATGGGAAGCTAATACTAGAGGCAACCTTTCATGACATACCTTCTTTTAGACTTGATCTCTATGCTATGCATACTAGGTGTAATACTATCAGCTCACTCACTACACAAACCCAGCTGTCATCTATAACTATATTATCTATAAATAGGACCTCTCACTGAAGGATATAACATATGTCTCACGGAAGAAACATCTTTTTGGATCATCAAAACTACTATCATACAAGGTTAAGGATGATTCATAGTGCATATCAAGTGAATGGTACTTTCTGCTTTATAGAAAGAAAATATTAGATCAATTTGGGGAGTTTGTTATGAAAACTATAATGTATTGCTTGGTTTAATTTAATTCAATTATGCTGTGTACATCCTGGAGACATGTTTCAAGAAGAAAACAAACACATTTTATGAGGGGGTGAGGTTTGAATTAGAGAATACTTACTTCAGATACCTCAATACTCCTGAAAGTTCTGGTACTGAAGTGATGTCCGTCTAGAAAGATAACAAGAATTTAAAAAATATATTTAAAAATATATTTAGCAAAGGATATTCAAAATTAAAGATTACAGCAAGAGAGCAAAGATTTTAAATTTCCATACACATTTCTCAAGGAAATATCTTTACTTGCTGATGAAATACAAAGCTATTGAATATTGGTTTGGGTAGGAAGGAAGAGAGTAAGCCAAGGTAGAGAGAGCTGAATGATATCTCAAAGAAAGCTTTATAGTTATGGATCACAGAGAAAAATCCTGATCAAATATTTTTAGAACAAGATGGACATGAGACATCATTTTTGATCCATATTTTGAATGATACTTGTTTTAAAAAATATGTAATTTACCCTATTTGTTTTAATGCAAATGTAAAATTAACAAAACCTTTTTTATCATGGTAATCTGTAAATTACATGAATGTAAAAAGAGAAAAAAGTGGTTAAAAAAATAATATTCTATGTGAATTAAGGAATACAAATTTGACTGACTGCTTCAATCATGAAACCATTAACCAACATCAATATTCCATTATATTTTAAACATATCCCATGACATCAGATCTTCTATGGTGTTGTTTGATTGATATCATTGACTTGGGGGAGGAGGGGGTAACTCTCTGCAGTATCATTTTTCCATATAACATCACACAGCTAGGCTTGCCTGCATGGTAGTCGAGCACTACAGTAAACAGAGATTTTGTTTGTATTGAAATTCATCATGCATCTCTGTGCATGCCCCATTTAACAGAAAATGGACCGCCACCATTAAGCTTCAATCCAATCAACAAAGAAGGTGATTAAAGCCAACATGATGGATAGAAAGATTGAAATCTCATACTCTAAAACCTATTATTACTTAGATTATATTTCAACTGCCATACAATAGATTAGCATCAATGACCATAATACTGTATCAATGATCTTGACTTCTTTGTACAAAAAGAGTAAAGCTTTAGTATTCCTCTACATGTACCTTTATTCAGCAATTATGGTACTTGATAAATAGATTTGCAAACACATATTCTTTGACTTACAAACTGCATATTATTCATAAACACTAAATTTGTTTTCATCTACTTACAAATCAAAACATAAAATCAAGTACAATACTATCACAGATCTAGACAAAACACTTCATACAAATTTGCTTGTTGTTATTCTATCAAAACAATCTGCCACAATAACAGTAAAGATTCAAGTCAGATATAAAAGAGAATGAATTATAAAAAACTAATTGTGGTAAAAAATACCAAAGGGCCCTTTTACATGTCCATATATTATATCCTCTACAAGATTTCTCTGAACGTATATAACAACTTAAATGAAGAAAAAAAAAGATGTGTTCTATGCTAGATTACAAATACTAAGTGAAACTTCCAATGCAAGACTTAATTTTATATGATTTTGTATGAATTTATGTATTCTATCGCAAACAACTTCTTACAAGAGAAGATATAATTTTCAATATTGGGAGATGTAAAAGAAAATATAGCTTATTAAAGATATGTGTGTAGACTTCAGATGAACAAATGATTTGACATTGGAGAATTGAAATCCGTGACTAAAGCCATCATTGAATGAAAACTGAAACAAAATAATTATAGCTCCTCATAAATCAACATGATTAGCTTTCAATAATGATTACGCCAATATTTGTCAGAATGAAGTATATAAGTGTTTGTCAGTGACAATAAGTTATAGGAACTCAGAAAATACTGATAAAGATAAAGTCCTATCTAAAACTTCATATTATGATTACAAACATTGCAAGCCAAAATCTAACCTCCCCTCTATTAAAGGCTTATTGTCTGAATGTGTCAATGTTCATTAAAACTCATTGAAATGTAGTTGTGCATGGTATTAACAACTTCCTTTCTGCCTGATAACAAACAATGTGATTCATTGAACCGTCCTTCTGTCAAATGGCTTCTGACCTCTAAATAGTACATGGTTAGAGAATCACGTCATGATAAAGAAAGGCTAAAATCTCCTTCATGAAAACATTTATCACACAGTCTATTGTGAAAAATGATTCTCAAAGTCATCAACTCTAATGTGCTCCATAAAATAACCATATATTATCTACAAAATGAACATCTGTTGAAGTAATGATGTAACATCATGCATTTATCATTTCAATATATTTATTAAAATTGTTAGTGGCTTTGTCGTTTTTAGTTGAATACCTTCCAATACTTTTTTCTTCATAGATTTGTTTTAACAGATAAGACCACATGTTTTAGAATTCAGAGAAACCCTCCACAAATGCTTTACATTTAACAGGCTTACAAAATCCAAGGGCAGACAGGCCTCCAATACAGGGATGTCAGTGACAAGGCACTGCTTCCTGTGACAGGACAAAACCTTTCAAAGGAAAGGAGTATAATTGGAATGCACATGGAGAGTGGATGTCATTACCTAAATGCTTGTGGAATAACCTTGAAGCTTACCTTAAAGACTGATAATTGGTCAAGGATTGGATTAAAGTGTATCTATATCCATGAGATGAAGAAGAGTGTTCTAATTTGATTAGATTTGTCAATGTTCCTAAGCCATAATTGACCAGTCTAGTTGACAGAGTGGAAAGGGTAGGGGGAGCCATAATGTGATATAGCTTCACTACCAACCAATCACAAAACATCCTGCACTGAAGGTGACCCCCCCCCCCTATCAAACAAGAGCTATTGTACATGGAAAGGGTCCCAAAAAGCAGAATGTTAACACTGCAACTGACTTGTGAACCTCCAGAAAAATGTTAACCACTATAACCCTCAAGGAACATCTTTCTAATCCAAGTCACCAAAAAAGATAAAGATACCTACACAGGGTGATTATTTTGATGATGATGCTTGGACAGTTTAACTGGACATCCTTCCATATTCAAAGATCTAAAGCTCTGAAGATTGGAGACTCTTCCATATTTATACATGTACCGGTAGATCTAAAGCTCTTGAGTTTGGAGACTTCTCCATGTTTAAATATCTAAAGCTACATAGTATGTTGATACTTACATGTCCTGGAGATACAGTCTGTCCCTCTAATGAGACTTGAAGATTTGTAAGAGCTTTATCAATGTCATCCTGACCATCTGATGGACCATCTACTTCCTGCTGAGGCTTCTGGGATTGCATGCTCACTTGTAACTAGAATGATAATAAAAGACAGACAGACAGAGAGGAGAGGAGAGGAGAGGAGAGAGAGAGAGAGAGAGAGAGAGAGAGAGAGAGAGAGCAAGAGATGGACAAATTGAGAGAGGGACACAGAGAAAAAGTGAGAGATGGACAGAGGGAGACAGAGAAGAGATGAGAAGAGAAATGTGATTAAAAAACATACTAAAGGTGATTCTTACATCAATAAATTGTTGAACCCCAAACCTGCCATTTTCCTTGAACTTGGCAAATCATACATATATGTTATAAAGCGGAGGTTACCAAGGACATTTGAGTGTTGTTTGTGACAAGAAAAACATTCATGGCATAGCCACCTGTCTGTAATAAAAGACAAAAAGTATAGGTCTTCTATTGTTCATTGCATACACCATCATTTATGCCAAGCATATGACGTACCAACATAAATTATGATAAATGTCATAATATATGGCAACAGTAGGTCAAGCTTCTAACATCTAAGGTCATTGTAGGCCTACATATTGACACATGTGACTTTTAAAAGGCATAGAGTAAGTTGAGATTTAGAAAACTAAATAATTTCATCATGTCATTGATCAACAATAATCAGAAGAAAAATAACACATATTGTTATCATTAGTGACCAAATTACAGAATGACTTAATCAAAACATCCTTTGATAACATGACAATCTGTTACTGTTGGTCATGCTAAATCTTTATTATGCATCATAAAACTTTCATCATTTGAACCAAATCTTCAAATTTGTGAAAATTTCATGCATGTGAAAATTTCATGCATACGTAAGTTACTCTGTTTTCACAAATCACATAGAGGAAATATGTTGATCAATTGCCCAATTTGATAGAGTGAAGTAGTCAATTAATGAAAACAAAACTGTGTATAAGTCTCTCTCTCTCTCAGGCTATGACATAGTGAATCAATCAATATACTTTGAGAAGAAATCATGATAAATTGCTCAATTGATAGGAAAGATTGAAAATTGATGTCAGTCATAAAGTTATGCATCTTACTAAATGCTAGAATAAAGTCAGAGTTTTGCATGACTTCAGAATTTGTTTTATTTCTAGACATGTTAGGAATTACTATTATTTTCAAACTTATTCTCACTGAAATGACTCTTGACAAGGAGAACACAATCTCAAGCTTGTGACAGAACATTTCCTCTCTCACACATTCTACTGTGTACATAAAATTACTAGGTAACCTTAAAAGCCTACCGGTAATAATAAATATTAAATCTAATGTTAAATAAATGTATTGAAATAATAGTACACATGTATGTTTCAAATGACATGAAAGAACTGATAACTGTCTTTTCACTTTTATTTATTTATTTAGTGTGGGGGCTTTGTTTTTTGTTTGTGTGTTTTTTTTTTTGGGGGCATAGGGTTCATTTTGCGGAAAGTCAACCCACTCTGTAATAAACATGATAATACAAGTAGTACCTTAATTGTTACTCTGAATTCTTGAAATTATACTAGGAAAGAGATATGATGCCATGATCAAGATTAATAGGCAAATTTAAAGGATTAAGCTGATGTTTTCTACAGTACTCTGTCCTTTCTCAGTCTTGGCAAGAAACATGGTGCATCAAAGTACCAGTCCCAAGTAAGATTTTAGTCATAACAATTTAAACAAATTAAGGGCAGAAACATTTTCAGTACATTTTCCTTTCCTTCTTTCCTCCATGAACACATCTTCACTGCAGGTGAAGTTCCTGAACCTAAAAGCCCTTTTCATACGAACTAATCTGCTTACCTAAGGAATACAATGCGTTCTTAATTGGCACTGAGACAACACCACTTTATAAACACCCTTACTGTTCCCTAAGAATAGCCTTTGTTGGACCAAAATAGCGCTCAAGGATGATGATACAATTCTGGAGAGGAAATAACCCCTCAAAGCTAGTACACACTTTAAAGAGAATCATCAGGCACCTTGTCAATGCATTAGGAAGGTTAGTATTCATTGTTTGTATATTTTCTATTTTGGCATCGTTCCTTAGCAAATCAAAATCAAAGATAAATTGTGGTAAAAATACTGAAATGCATCATACATATTCAAAAGCTCTAATTCGAATTCAATTCAAATCTCTTTGTATTTCTCATAAACTCATATTTCATCCAAAAAACCTAAGAAAACATCCAGCAAAACCAGCATCTAATCAAAAATGATTCTCATTGCATTACAATTTTCTTTGATAATATGTTGGGAAACAAGAAAAAAGTGATCTCCTTGGCAGCATGGATTTTGATACCCGGTACTTGGACCTTTAAGTTCAATTTTTCAATTTGCAGACCTGTACCCTAGCCTTGGTTGTATAATGTGCAATCTCAGAGGGAGGTGTGCAGTTAGACAGTATTTTCCAGCCCACACTCATAAAATATGCAATCAGCATTCATAATGAGAGTACTTGTCAGGTTTCACAATATCCTTCTACCACCTTCATTAAAATTTAAGGAGTTTCATATTGTCCTGGAGCTCACACGCACAAACTGTGGATTTAACAGAGTGTGTACTAAATGAAGAGGAATTAAGATGAAATAATCTCTTTATCATCCATATAGACTAATCATTGCTTTTGTTACTTTCTGCCATTCAAATTAATAAAATTGAATAAGGCTACAAATACTATGTTTAAGCGAATGCATGGTTCATGGTTCGAGTACAGCCACAACACAAATGTCCTTTGGCAAGACATCAATCTACTTTTGCCACACTCGACCCAGATGAAGTAAATGGGTTCCTCGCAGGAATTAGTTCCTGGAAATGCTTGAGTACCATTAAAGATAAAGACCAGTTCTGGTCATGCGATTGCATTGTGAAAGAAACGTTGTGGAATCGATCAGAAAAGGTTGATCATCTAGCATATAAGTATTGGTGTGTACTGCAAGGTTCTGGAATCATCAAAATGATAAGAAATTTGGCCCAGTCTTGGTAACGTTACAAGCACTGTACACAGAAAGATGTATATGGGACTACGCGACCACGTGCGCGATATCTATTTGGTCCCAATAGATATAATAATTTACCAAATATATCAATTAGTAGGCGGTTTCCGACTTTCCCGGCAAAATTTGTATCATCACGTATTAGTCAAAACATATTCTTTCACATGATTGGTAATGAAAGCTTCCATTTCATTTTTTTGAGAGAGGGGCTCTTCCAAAACTGGTCTTTACCTTTAATAGCAGCCATGCTAAAGCTGGGGTAATAATTGTGGAGCGCCAGGAGTGTCAAATCTGACAGACATGAGGGCTATACAAGAACCCACTATTATTATTTTCAATTTTGTATGGCTTTTCTCCAATATCTTCTTCCCTGAACAAATCGAAGCCCTAGCCCCCGAAAAGTTACAGAATATGTGGAAAAATTTGAAACATACAAATTCTTTATTTTGTTTAACGTAATGCAACCACATTCCATATCTTTTGTAAGACGTATTGGAAATTCTTTCACGGAAATGTGGCATATTACTTTAAAATTTAAAATTCAAATTGACATGACTTACAAAAAGAAAATAATTCAATTTTTTGATTTTTTTGTTGTTGCATCTACTCAGGAAGAACAGTCATAGTTCATTCTGGCAAAAACAAATTAGTTCAACTGTCAACCAACACAAGTATTTTACAGCATGAAAAACAGAACCCTTCAATAAAAAGTAAAGAAAGGGAAAAGTGCAAAGAGAACAGGGGGCAAATTTTCAGCAAACTACTGGAAAATCTTGTTTTCTGACAGTTGGTCAAAAGAGCTGCCATTTGTAACACCCAAGACCACAAATATTATTGGAACAATCATTTCTCCTGCACTATGACAGGAGTGACATGAAGTTGACCCAAACCCAATTCCCATGGAATGTATTTCTATAGATGAAGACATTTGATCTTGGTAGTGGGGCAGTCAAGGTGTTTCACAAGAAACGTAAATCACTCACAATTAGGAGGTCATGACCCTCTTCAATAGATCTACTCCCTGCCTTTCTATAAAAGCTCTTTCTCCTTCTACTACCCTACCCTACCCTACCACAGCCACATCTCTAGTCATAAATTCCTTCTTCATACAAACATATAGGACTAGCAAGCAGGAATGGAAGAACGTGTAATACTGTTATGTGTCAAGTTATCATATTCTGTTTGGAGCCAGAAGGGCGTTATTCTCATATACTGTAACACACAGGTAATGCCTTTCTGGCTCCATACAGACAATATACATTGTAGGCCTGACTGATCTCCTCCAAATTAGCTTATCTTGAAATTTGAATATACAACTCTCTTATCTTGAAAATAATGATCTCTTGTATTACATCTTATCACTTAACATCAGAACATATATCGTGCATAGTGACTGGCACAACCTGAATAACTGAAGGCCTAATCTTTTCCATATTTTAAATGAATCTTGTAAATTCTTTGTGAGAACAAGATAGTATCATTTCCTTTTAAGCAACAAGATAAGGCAAATACACTGAACTTGAGCAATACTATGGAGGCCTATGGTGTTTTACATTTGACTAGTAGGATCGTGTCTTTCAAACTTTGAACATCATAAATTCCAAAGGTTCTATGGTAACCTACACAAACAAAACCTTTAAAAAGGCAATTAAACAGTTGAAATAACCCTGTCTTCATCCATCATCTTTTGATAATGACATTAGTATGTTTACCTGTAGAGCAGCAAACATCATCATTTCTTCATGTGTACATTCGACCTCTTCTCGAAGGATAGACCATTTAGCTTGTTCATAGATCTGGTTTATCCTCACTGAATCTGCTTTCACATGTTTGATGTCAGAGCTACCAGGCTGAGGAAGATTGTAGAACACATAGTACTTAAAGCGCAGCATCAGGGTATCGTTCTCTCGCACATCTTGCTCCATCAATGACTTGTTAGAGTCGAGCCATCTGATAATTAAAAAAAACACAGATATAACTAATGTTAATGATTGATAGTTGATACCATACACGTTTTCTACCAAAAATATCATGACAAGAGAAAGATATAACATTTCATATCATTGAAAAGTGTAGTTCCTTCAGATGAAATCATCAATAAACCATTATACATTGAAGCAACTAAGACTACAACAAATTGCATTGTAGTTAATAGAAAATTACTTCAATAAGTAGTTAATTAGGAATATTTAACATTTTTTATTAGATTTATAAAATGCCTAATATCCCTTGTATGAAATTGCATTGTTCAAATATGCCATAAACATGACTACACCTACCTAATAAAATGATCAGCATAGCATACGAATCAAATAGTTCTTATCAAATAAATTACTGTAGCATCTTTGTCAAACATACTTGAACTTTGAACAGTGTTCACACTGTACTACCATTTCTACAGATAAAAGAGTAGAACATACTGTATGCAGTATTGTAGCAGTCATAGCACACTACGCTGCATACAGGCTGTGTGCTGTGTACTATTATTCACAAATCACAAAGTATCTGTAGTAACCTAAGTAGGCTAATATACAAGAATGGGAGTCTTTTTCAGGTCCGATTCTACCAAAATAGGACAATTTAACGACATCAATGAAGTTTTTAAACAAAGTAAAGAGCTGATTTACATTTTTAAGTGGTAATACAGATATTTATTGACTTGTGACTGTTCCTCTATCATGTCTTTTGTCACTTTTACAAGTTCAATTTCAGTATCAGAATTAATATTCCAGTAGGCTATCAAAACAATCTGAGTGCCAATATTATTTAATTTTTCATCAATATTCTATATCATGTAGCTGACTAGCAAACATATTTCACCATAAGTTCACAATGGACAATACTGTTTGGTTGGGTCCATTCTCAACATAGTTAGGTATGCTTTCAAATGTGACCTTTGTATTGACTAGCCTTATCACATACCTGACATACCATTGACCATAGTCCCTTCTCATTGACTCATTTCTGACCTATTTCCACATAACAGCTCCTGTCTCTTTCTCTTTCATTTGATGGCTAATTTACTGTACTATAATGGAAAGTTCACTTGCTTTGCCTGAGAGATAAGGAACATATGGGAATCCCAATGATGCATTCATCAGACTTGTTTCTCCGTCCCTAATGTACCTTCTCCTCACATCATGTTCGTTCCATTCAAACTTAAAGGTACATGTATGTGCTAGATTCCAACATTCAAAATCAAATCATATTTAACTAAGCCTGAGTCAAAACGTTTAACCGACAGTTAAACGACCGCATTCATCAAAACCGTTTAGCATTTCTCGCTCCGTTTAACCGTTATTTTCTTGCAGTTTGTTACATGCGTGTTGTTTTTGTCCTTAATATTTGTTCATATTTGCATCGGCACATTGACGCCGATTCATTTGTTTTCAGACCTCCGTATCGGCAACAAAGTCCCGCCATTAATTATTGTTTTTAGACCTCCGTATCGGCAACAAAGTCCCGCCATTAATTATTATTTTTAGACCTCCGTATCGGCAACAAAATCCCGCCATTAATTATTGTTTTTAGACCTCCGTATCGGCAACAAAGTCCCGCCAATAATTATTGTTTTAGACCTCCGTATCGGCAACAAAGTCAAGCCATTAATTATTGTTTTTAGACCTCCGTATCGGCAACAAAGTTCCGCCAATAATTATTGTTTTTAGACCTCCGTATCGGCAACAAAGTCAAGCCATTATTGTTTTTAGACCTCCGTATCGGTAACAAAGTCAAGCCATTAATTATTGTTTGTAGACCTCCGTATCGGCAACAAAGTCAAGCCATTAATTATTGTTTTTAGACCTCCGTATCGGCAACAAAATCCCGCCATTAATTATTGTTTGTAGTCCTCCGTATCGGCAACAAAGTCAAGCCATTAATTATTGTTTTTAGACCTCCGTATCGGCAACAAAGTCCCGCCAATAATTATTGTTTTAGACCTCCGTATCGGCAACAAAATCCCGCCAATAATTATTGTTTTAGACCTCCGTATCGGCAACAAAGTCAAGCCATTAATTATTGTTTTTAGACCTCCGTATCGGCAACAAAGTCCCGCCAATAATTATTGTTTGTAGACCTCCGTATCGGCAAAAAAGTCAAGCCATTAATTATTGTTTGTAGACCTCCGTATCGGCAACAAAGTCCCGCCAATAATTATTGTTTGTAGACCTCCGTATCGGCAACAAAGTCCCGCCATTAATTATTGTTTTTAGACCTCCGTATCGGCAACAAAGTCCCGCCAATAATGATTGTTTTTAGACCTCCGTATCGGCAACAAAATCCCGCCATTAATTATTGTTTGTAGACCTCCGTATCGGCAACAAAGTCAAGCCATTAATTATTGTTTTTAGACATCCGTATCGGCAACAAAGTCAAGCCATTAATTATTGTTTTAGACCTCCGTATCGGCAACAAAGTCAAGCCATTAATTATTGTTTTTAGACCTCCGTATCGGCAACAAAGTCAAGCCATTAATTATTGTTTTTAGACCTCCGTATCGGCAACAAAGTCCCGCCAATAATTATTGTTTTAGACCTCCGTATCAGCAACAAAGTCCCGCCAATAATTATTGTTTTAGACCTCCGTATCGGCAACAAAGTCAAGCCATTAATTATTGTTTTAGACCTCCGTATCGGCAACAAAGTCAAGCCAATAATTGTTTTTAGACCCCCGTATCGGCAACAAAATCAAGCCATTAATTATTGTTTGTAGACCTCCGTATCGGCAACAAAGTCAAGCCATTAATTATTGTTTTTAGACCTCCGTATCGGCAACAAAGTCAAGCCATTAATTATTGTTTTTAGACCTCCGTATCGGCAACAAAGTCCCGCCAATAATTATTGTTTTAGACCTCCGTATCAGCAACAAAGTCCCGCCAATAATTATTGTTTTTAGACCTCCGTATCGGCAACAAAGTCAAGCCATTAATTATTGTTTTAGACCTCCGTATCGGCAACAAAGTCAAGCCATTAATTATTGTTTTTAGACCTCTGTATCGGTAATAAAGTCAAGCCATTAACTATTGTTTTTAGACCTCCGTATCGGCAACAAAGTCCCGCCATTAATGATTGTTTTTAGACCTCCATATGGGCAACAAAGTCAAGCCATTAATTATTGTTTTTAGACCTCCGTATCGGCAACAAAGTCAAGCCATTAATTATTGATTTAGACCTCTGTATCGGCAACAAAGTCAAGCCATTAATTATTGATTTAGACCTCCGTATCGGCAACAAAATCAAGCCAATAATTGTTTTTAGACCTCCGTATCGGCAACAAAATCCCGCCATTAATTATTGTTTTTAGACCTCCGTATCGGCAACAAAGTCAAGCCATTAATTATTGTTTTTAGACCTCCGTATCGGCAACAAAGTCAAGCCATTAATTATTGTTTTAGACCTCCGTATCGGCAACAAAGTCAAGCCATTAATTATTGTTTTTAGACCTCCGTATCGGCAACAAAGCCACCCCAATAATTATTGTTTTAGACCTCCGTATCAGCAACAAAGTCCCGCCAATAATTATTGTTTTTAGACCTCCGTATCGGCAACAAAGTCAAGCCATTAATTATTGTTTTAGACCTCCGTATCGGCAACAAAGTCAAGCCATTAATTATTGTTTTTAGACCTCCGTATCGACAACAAAGTCAAGCCATTAATTATTGTTTTTAGACCTCTGTATCGGTAATAAAGTCCCGCCATTAATCATTGTTTTTAGACCTCCATATGGGCAACAAAGTCAAGCCATTAATTATTGTTTTTAGACCTCCGTATCGGCAACAAAGTCAAGCCATTAATTATTGTTTTTAGACCTCCGTATCGGCAACAAAATCCCGCCAATAATTATTGTTTTAGACCTCCGTATCGGCAACAAAGTCCCGCCATTAATTATTGTTTTTAGACCTCTGTATCGGCAACGAAGTCTCGTTTTTTAGTTCCATTTTAAGCCTCTTTTCATGAACATGATTACATGATATGTCTTGTTCGAAATGACTGAATACTTGAGAATTTACATACATGTAAAAATACGTGTATTTTCATAACGGTTAAACGAAACCGCCCGTATACTTTTAACGGTTAAACGTTTAGCAAAAAAACCGTAATGACTCAGGCCTATATTTAACTAGTCATAGGAGTTCTACACAGCAGAATAATCCATTTTTTTATACTAAATCTTTTTAAAGACAATGACAAGTATAACTTTATATTTTCTATACCTACTTGGCGAATATAGGCCCTCACGATTGGATTTTTTCTTCTTTCTAATTTGATCCAGTATCCCTCAAACTTTGGTGACAGTTGAAATAATTAATGGGATATGTAGGTGTTTTTTTAATGTATGCTTAAAAGTACAGAAGGTACCTACCATAAACTATGTACTCAACCTTTCATTTCAACTAAACCTACATCTTTTTATATCTTCTAGTAAAAATCAAAATCCTATCAAAATCAAATATTCAGCAACACAATCATATGATTAGGACTTCAAAATAAGAATGGCTTATGGCTTTAAAATATTAGACTTATTGGTCATGTACATTGAGCAGAAAGGCCCCATACATGAAATACTAAGCTCTCCGATGCCGAAACCATGATGTTGCAAAGAGGAAATAATTGTGTGGCCACTCGGATACAAATATGGAGACAGTGGCTGAATAATGTGATTTGTGAGTCTTCATCTCATTATCTGTTTGACTACACTGAAACCTAATAACAATAGCTTATTTAAAATCTACATAAAAGGCAAGGTTGTCACCCGATTCAACAATCCCTTTGATCTAGAGCCCAACTCATTGACTTCTAAACCCAACCCTTCATACAAAACTTTTCAATTTCAGAATAGATGCAAAACCTACCAAAGCCAAGAACGGTATTTTCCAGCAGGATTTTCACTTTCACTGGCCCAAAATATTGGAATGCCCTTCCTGGTACATTAAAAGAAAAACCCTCATTAAGTGGTTTCAAAAATGCCCTCAAGCACTTTTTGTTGCAAACTAATCAGAATAAGTAGTTCCCCTCTCCCTCTCTCTCTCTCTTTCTCTGTCTCTCTCTACCCCCTCTCTCTCTGTCTTCTTTTTCTCTTTCTGCATGTTTTCCCCCTTTTTCTGTTTTTTACTCTCTCATTCTTATTTTCTTCATTTATCATCATCATCTTGTCATTCTGCTAATGTTTCTGATTTGTTTTTGTCTTGTTTAATTGTTTTTTTTTGTTTTTTGTTTTTTTGTCTGTCATGTTTTTTTTTATTCCATAATTTTTTTCACAATGACCAAAAAACAATGTCAAAGATATTTCAATGCTCATTTCTGTTATATCATTACGTTTATTATTGTCTGATATTGTTTATATTATGTGAAAAGAAATGAAAAATAAATTCGCTCTGTATAGAGCTACTACTAAAACCATTTTACTTGGCAAGCTGTATGTGGTCATGATTGTCCCTGATTTTGATTTATTGTCTTCTGACCGTTATGATTCATTAACAATATTTAGGCTCATTTGAAAGCAAGACTATATGTATGTGTCTGGATGGTGAACATATCCATGGTACACCATGATTCAGGTGGAAGGTCTATCCATAGATGATCTTTTCTTGAATACAGAGTATCCAGCTGGAATGACCAAACACATCAGTTTGGGGAGACTAGAGAGGAACAAGTAGAACATAAGTTAAGATGAAAAATTGTCATATTATTCTCTTCTACATAAGTTTATTTCTATTTCTTTTGACTATTTAAGATATATAGTTAAAGATACATAACACAATCTAACCCATTCTCCACAAAAACAGCCTTAAAAATTGCATTTGGATATAGAAATAAATAGCACACTTCAATAAATCAAATCTTCAGAACAGCTGAAAAAGAGTCTATTATCTTGTCCCCTCAATATAAACAAACAGCTGTCTACCCTAGTCTAGCCAGCAGGCAAAGCACATGTTTGATGTCTCCATAAACAACCCATAATGCAATAAAGAGATTGACAAATGAAATCATAAAAATATATCTTGGGGTCAAAAGGTAACTTCAATATCCATTCTACAAATCCTTGGTTTTCACCCTTATTGTATTCTACAGTTGTAGAACACTCTTCCTGAAAGAGAAAATATTACAAAGCACCATGAGTCATATATTAGAAGTGCCAAGAAGTGTAGGACTATCAAGAAGTGTAGGACTGACTATCTCAGTTAGAAATTCCATGTTCAATGGATTTCTATCATTTGGTTGAAATCCTCACAAGCAATCAGGTAAACACTTCAAAATAATGCTTGAACTTTAACATCTCCATGGTTTCACTGCCTCAAATCCTGCTATGAGTCTGACTGCAAATGTGTTTTCTAGAGGGTAACATGATATCTTGCATCCATCTTTAGACAAACCAGACTGTGTTATATGTAAATACAGTCTGTCTCAAAGCTCCAGCATGAGTGTACATAAATCGCAATGTAATATTTACACATCTCTCCTCTACACGACATGTTTTCATTTCTGTACTTGTGCTTATGAACTGTACACAGACAGAACAATGTGCCTCACAAACAAGTCTTCATTATTTAGTATTATGAGAAAGAAATACTGTGCAAAGTCCACCCGCCTTCATGATTATATTCCTTTCTTTACAGAATCTATTCATGTCCCTAAATATAGATACACATGATTCACTGCGGTTTATGGTTGTTTGACAAGAATATGCAGAAACGAATGTGAAAGTAGAGTCTTAACCCTAATAAGGCGGGGGCCATGATGGCCCCGCGATTTTTCGGATTGTTCGGGAACATACGGATGACGCCCGCCGCTTCATGACTTTATTCTTTCGAGTCTTGCGCATCTTTTAAAACAATTTTTTTGAAAATCGGACCTACCGTTACAAAGTCACGTGACCTTTTGTCTTTACATGTCGGCCCGAAAATCGCTCATTTTAGTGATTTGTGTACAAAACATATGGAAATATCATTTTTCCTAAAAAGAGATAAAACATTAGTTATTTGGTCTAGTTTAAAGTTTAGGTGTTTGTTTTAGGGGTCAAAATAGTTGAATTATAGGTAGAAATAACAAAAACAACAAAAACAATAAAATACATAAGTTAAAAAAACAATGAAATACATAAGAAATTATCAAAACAAGAGATAACATAAGGAATATCCTCGCTCTTCCAAATTTTTTGTCGCATTATTATTCCAAATGGTCTAACAAATATATGTAGTGGAAAAGAAAGCTTAAATATGAATAATATATGATTTATGGGTAAAAATATGAATTTTTGACCTTATTTGCATAATTTACCATAAATATGCAAATGAGTAATTTTTTCAAAAAATTGAAATTGCTATAGTATTCTATACACTTCACTTGACATGCATGCAAATTTTCACGGCGATCAGCTGTTTCACGGCCGAGATCTTAAGGGGCCATAATGCCCCCGGCCGTATTAAAACTCAAATAGCCTGGCCTTATTAGGGTTAAATGATTGATTATCACATGGTATTGTTTGTTGATTTGTGATACTGTTCATTTTTTTCAGTTGAGGTAATGATCTTTAATGTACCTAGAATTAAGCAAAGCTCTATCATGTAGGCCCATCATGGAAGTTTGAATGGCCTCTCCATTCTTTCTTCTCTACTAATTTGCTTTCTAATCTAGCATTCAATTTGTCATCTGGTTCCTTCTATTCTCTCTTCATGAAATCACACCCTAACATACACTTGCAGTTTTCAATATTAAGACTTTATGCATCCCCTCTTGAGCCCCTAGTTTAGTTATTCATGATGTCTTCAAGCTAGAAGCTTTCCATCAACACCAGACTACCAGCACCATCTACCAGCACCATCTACCACCAACATCTCCCTAGATCTTCATCAATACTTCCTCAATCATTGCACACCTACTCCAGGCTACCAGCACCATCTACCACCAACATCTCCCTGGATCTTCATCAATACTTCCTCAATCATTGCACACCTACTCCAGGCTACATCATTAAAGACACCTCCTTGCTTGTGATGGAGTCATAATTTTATTTCCTAGAAATCATAATATCTATTATTAATTTCCAGTCTACCACTACCACATGGTTAGGGGGCAAACGTCAAAAGTGGAAGGGGTGGTTGTCTGAAATAATCAATTTGCTGTTTGTACTTTTGTTAAAGGTTAAAAAAAGGGATGAAGAGTAGGGGTTTGTAAATGGGAAAAGGGGGAAACAATATTGTCAGGCCAGACAGAGAATTCTTTGATTCAGTTTTCTTGATTCAAAATTGTAAAGCTACTGATATAATATGAAGGACATACATTCTGGTTTTAGACCATCTTGTTACACCACATGTATGACCTACACATGGGACACAAGAAGACCATGTAGATAATGTAGTACTAACCTTATTACAAATTATTAAGATAGAAACGTCCCTTGTTGGGCAATGATGACTACTACACCTGCACACGAGAGAACATCCATGAGGTTCTAATCTAATTAATACATCCATGGTCTCATACTCAAAGTCACTTACAGACCTGGATGAATCCAGTCTACCAACCCACGCAGGAATGAGATATCATTCTCCAACCCTAGAAGCCACATACCCTGGGACAACCAACATATTTCATAATATTTAATAACATTACAGAGAGAGAAAGAGAAAATAACTAATTTAGATATTACACCTGAGGTAAACAAAATCTCATATTAAATTACAGCTGCAATGAATCCATTCACTTCCCAAGGCAGTAATATTCTTGGTTAAGTCAATGTAGCTTTATTTCTATTCCAGCCATAAAAATTTCAATTCAAATTGATAACATTGTGCACATGATCAGCCAAGAGGTAGACATCTTTCATTTTACATAAAGCTAATGTCCATCAAACTAAGCAGATGATATGTAATATAAATCAATGGTTGTGACTGAAACATTAATTGCTCAACTGAATTTAAAATTTGAAAGTAAATTCATTTCAACATTTAACATCAAAGTTTAGACAAAAGGTGCAATGGGTGATTCTTACGAAAAATCTGTTGAAACCCTCATATTGATACATTCCCCCGAGGGCCTACTGTATGTAAAGGGATTTGCTCACAGCTTTATTTTGGACCTACATAGTACTTGTCCATGAAGTATTCCTTTGCCATCTCTCTACCATTTCTCTTCACACTTCATTCTTGATGGAGCCTACCAAAAATAGATCACTCATGATCCTTGCTATCAATTTCAATCAAAGCAGCTCCTTTTCCTAAGGGTTCTTATTGAGACAGCGATGAGACTTCAAACACTACTGGGTCAGTGTGTATGGTGATGGGTCTGTTCATTAAAATGACGGGCATGCTGGATCCAAACAGGACAAAATATTGACAAAATATGACATGGAAATTGGAGAATGTAGGAACTAGTATGAAATGTGAAGTGAAGGGAATAAAAACATGAGCAAATATAGTTATACATCATGCCAATTTTCCCTATGAAGGATAGAAACTGAGAGCTTCCAATACTCAACTTCCTGGAATGATGGTTTATAATATACAGTTCTTAGGATGTAAAGTGAAGTTGATGGATCCTGTTGCATTATTTTGTTGGCCCCTCCTATGCTATACACCCAAATATAGGAATGTTTCTTTTGATTTGATATCAGGAGATAAGACTTTCGTAGTAGATTCATGATCATACTGCCTATTTATAGTTTCTTTCTTTTTCGATAAACAATGGACTGTCCAAACATACATCTTTATATGGGAAGAGTACGTGAAAAAGTTAAATTTTTCTAACTTTTTAAAAAATTTTTTAATCGTATCATTAAGACCATATATACATTCTGTAAAAGCTGGAGTCCATAGTTGCAGTTTAACTGCAGAAATATTACTTTAATTAAGTTTATCAATATTAGGAGAATATGGTTGAATTCTAGTAAAATGGAAATACAGGGGACCAGAAGGATGTTTGTTTCCTTGAACAAAAATCCCTTCAACCACACCATGAGTATGAGTACCAAACCCGTCTTTCTAGCTACCAATCTTCATATCTCCATCGATCTTCCCCCGCACATCAGCCTACGTGTATTACCAGCGTTAGAGCAGTCACATAGTTGTACTGTTGAAGTTGTGAGAGTGGAGGAGATGATGATAGAGCTACATGATGGAATGACAAGAATCCTGGACATGAGATAGTTAATAAGCATCCCAGTAGTGATGATAAAAAACCCAGGCAGCCCCATAATTATCTCTATCAATGTCTTATTCTACAACACAGTAGCAAGGGTATGTCAGGGACACCCTGGATCAAGTTTGTATGTTTTCATATCATGTGTTGTGATGATAATAACACATCTCTCATCTTCCAGTCTGTCAATATTTCTGAGACTGGTAAATACAAAACATTCCTGTCTATCATGGCAGTTATTGTCACTAACTGAGAAGTAACAGTAGCCGCCAGTATTTTTCATCAACACCCAAACTTGCTAATCTCATAAATTCAGTGTGAAATGATGTTGGAAAATAATATCTGTTATGTGATATACAGACCTGAAAAATATGTTACCTATGTATTTATCAGGTTAATCCACAATACCTCAAGTTTGACAGCAGTTAGAATCATCACACGAGTAAACAAATAAATAAATTTAAAAAATCATGAAGGCTTCCTGTAGTGTGCTTACAGATTTCTTATTAATATCTACTTTGAAAACGCTGAAATAATGTATGGACATCTGAGCTTCAAGCTAACTGGCCTTAATAAATTTAATAAAATTTGCCTTGAACTTAATTTGTATGCAAATTGTGTGTGTGTGTGTGTGTACAGACCTCCTAATGATAAACAGTTCATTCATTAAAAGCTGGTCATACTAATAGACTATACAGACATGTGTAATTACATAAGATAGTTTTAATTGGTTTTGTGAAGAAGCAGAGATTGTATTAGATGAGAGCACTAAAAGCAGGTTTCAGCAGTAGGTTTCAGCAGTAGGGTTCAGCAGTAGATTTCTACATACGAGTGTCAAAGATAATTGGTAATGGATCTAGGCCTACTGTGTCAAGAAAGATTATGGGAAGGAGGCCCCTGCATGAATAAAGAGCTTGAAGTACAACATGCAAATGAATCCATATCTCTACACTACACATACATGTATAATGTACATAAACTACATATACAGAAATTAAGGCTATTTCTTTTCTTTTTTGTAATGAATAATGGCACAAGTTGCATCTTTATCTTTGTCTTCTTCTACTTCCCCTTCTTTTACAAGTACATTTTGTCACTGTTTGTTGTAACAACACTTTTATTAAAAGTTATTTCATAAGATATGTTCACAAAGTTTCTGTTTGTCTCCTTTTTATAATCTTGAACACACATATCATGTCAATGTTTTACTTATCATTTTACTCACTTCAATCCGTCTTCTCCATCTGTCTTCCTCCATAACCCTTCCAGTGTTTCACTGGTTTATTTCGGGCTTGTATGAGAGTGAATTTGAACCATGAGGGAGCAAATAAAAGCCTCTTCTTCGTTTCAAGTGGACAATTAATGGTCTGCTTCCCTATGAGGTAGCATGTTGATCATTAACTAACTAAACTGACAGACTGAATTGTTATTACATGCAGGCCTGCCTGGATTACAAGTTTACAACTTATACCATCATTAATTAACATACTTTTTTCCTTTCCTTTTCCATGTTTCCTTAGTTAGGATGCATGGATTAACCTCTTGAGACTGGTATGAATAAATGCATTATGGTCACTTTAAGCGCAGCTTCTCTCTATATATTCAGAAATGACATTATATACTCCTATATGAACACCTATAGTGTATGTCTAGTCTACATGTAAGAGAATGCTATTTTTACTGAAATATTAAGCACTCTTAGTATCATGTAGTATTGAATAATTAAAAAGATTGATGCATCACAATTCTTTCTTATCTGAAAGAAATTTTGTTACTCCTCTTCCTTTAATCCTTTCCTGCTTATTCCCTTTATTTTCAATTCTCTTTGGTTTTTTTCCTTTGGTATTTAAGTGGTATTATAGGAGCCGATCCTATTTTCATCCTCTCGATCTGACACATGTTGAAATTGAAACTATTCCTCAGCTTTATATCATAAATTGTGGTCAAATAGTAAAACATATCCCTGTAATTACTCTTAAGAAGAGCGGGTGCTGTAATCACTGCTTTCGAACCACAATACTTCAACAGGATAAGGCAATTCTGACCAAGTAAAACCTGCCTAAGAAGTACCGGTACCCAGCAATTTCTTAGACCCTGTTCTCATTCACTTCGTTGGAGCGGTCTAACTAAGACCCGTTCCTCAGGAGCGGTTCTTAGGTGAGTGAGAACGGTCAAAGTGGTCCAGAAGGTGGACTTCTGGACCGCTCCAGAAGACCACCTCGGGAGGTGGTCTTGAGGAACGGGTCTTATTAAGAGCGGTTTGGACCGCTCTAACATGCAATGTGAACGGAAGCGTACTTTGAACGGAAGTGAGCTAGTGACGTTCCGCGCAAAACATGTAGTACGGTACATATGGTTTGTATTCGCGCGAAAAATTGACCCGCTGACCTGAGCTGCCATAGCAACAAGACCACTTTGACTCGTGGAGCGGTTTGAGCCATAAAAAACTGCTCGGAGTGTTAACGTTCGCAAACCGTTCCTCAGGACCCGTTCCTCTGGAGCGGTCTAACTAAGACCACTTTCAAAATGAGTGAGAATGGGGTCTAACATCAGTTTAAAGGTTTAGACCAGTTTTGGAAACGCCCCCCTCTCAAAAAATGAAATGGAAGCTCTCATTACCAATCATGTGAAAGAATATGTTTTGACTAATACGTGATGATACAAATTTTGCCGGGAAACCGCCTACTAATTGATATATTTGGTAAATTATTATATCTATCTTTCTGTATACAGTGCTTGTAACTTTTCCAAGACTGGGCCAAATTTCTTATCATTTTGATGATTCCAGAATCTTGCAGTACACACCAATACTTATATGCTAGATGTTCAACCTTTTCTGATTGATTCCCAAACATTTCTTTCACAATGCAATCGCATGACCAGAACTGGTCTTTATCTTTAAACAAAGTAAGATCAGTTGTTTGTGTTGATGGCTAAAAAAAATGTTTTCAACGTGGAGTAAGTAGACCAATATATGAACATGTATTCAGCCTAATACATCCATCATTTCCTGACATAAATTTCATAAAATTTCAACTAATAAAGAGTCACTACAGTACTTAACTTAACTTTCAATATTTGTTAATTATCTGGGCAAATATGACCAATGACAATGCAAGCCAGTGAAGCCAGTGTAAATAAAACAGTAATTACATCTAATTTTGTGCAATTTAGTTGTTTTCATATATGACCTATTTGGTCGGTTATTTTTATCAATGCAATGGTGGATGTATTGACTGAAGTTCTCTCTACAGCACACTAGGTTATTGAAGAAACACAAACAGATCGAATTTCATACAAGCAATATTACAATGGAGTTTTATGCATGCCTACAATGCAAGGTCATGATAACATAAACAGTATTCTTAACCACAACCCTCATGTTAGTATATATGGACCACAATGGGGAAAACAATGTTTCAATCGGAGCCAACTTGAAATAAATGTATTCTCTTTACTACATGGTGTGTGTACATTCAGGTCTAATTACTGTACACAATAGCTGTCACTGATAGTTTGAAGCATAACATTGTGTACCCCATTACTTCAAGTAACAGAATGGAACTCAATCTCATAGTTATGATAAATAATGTTTGTAATCTAATATGTTGGCCTACATGTAGAAAACACTTTCTACTTCATTTGGGACCTGAATGCAACCATCAAACCCTTACATACATGTAAGTCCACTTCTGATTGCTTATGAATCAAGTTGCACAGCTCTTTATGCAAAAGGCACACTCATTTCAAACAAGAATTACATCCTCTTGTTTTGATGATTCCTATATATATATCTTGAAATCATCTCAAAATATTGTCCACATTACATTAGTCTAAATGATTACAAAGCATATAAGCCTATTGGAGAAATTGTTTGTATAATCCCCTTCATTCATTGACTGTGCTATCAGAACCATCACTGCCAGAACCTCACATTTGCCTTTCAGATTTGGTTCAGTTGAAAATAGACATATTTGGTGTTCAAGGTTCCATACCAAGGTACAAGAACAATGGTTATATAGTGCTACAATCAAAGTGTACTACAGCTGAATCAGTTTCTATCCTTCCATTGTGTTTGTTTATACACCTGTACAGCATGCTATAATGTACATAGTACCTCATCCATACCATACAACCATGTACCATGTGTGCATCTAGTTTGGATCCATCATTCTCACTTGTCAAGAATAATGCTACACAAACTTGCAAAAATCAATTTTTGAAGTTTCTTCCACCATCCACAATGAAATTAACTTGCTGAAAATGACGATAGAACTATTCCCTCTCTTGCCAACCCTAATATAATCTTTGGCATGTAATATTATCACTGAGCTAGAAATGTCTGAAATGATCCTAACAAATCTGCAATATTTTCTCATTTAATAGCAATTTATTACTGATAGTGATTAAATATCATGAAAAACAATTATTCTTCATGTTTCAAAATTGTATAGTCAAGGAGGCCTAATTAATTTTTCCTTATTTTGACATTGAGAGTCAACAAATATAAGTTGTCTTTACTTAATTTGATAAAAGTCAAAGAAATAACCATCTCTAGTAGATCTATGAAACGGGTAATTCAAAGGCTGACTCAAAATATCCTCTTTTGTTATCCAACCACAAAATAACAAATGCAAACACGTTAGGTTGACAATTGTTGAGTTTACAGACACCATAAATAATGCATTGTGACATTCCACTGGTGTCCCATTGACTACCTAGATGCATTTTACATGGATACAATGGCATGCACCAGGAAGGAAATAAGCAAAAGAAACCAAAACTAATGTCACCCGAACAGCATATAACCTTTCAAACTTTATTTTCACTCCAGTTTTAAATAGATTTTGCTCGTGCTCTTCCTTATTGACTATATCAATAAACCTTGGATGTGTAGTATTTAAGGTGGTTTGTGGTGTGGTATTATTTATATTGTGTCTTCACTAATTTGTGGTCATTTAGCTTTACCCACCTTCCTAAAAAACACAATCCCCTCATTTTATTTCTCTTCAAAATTAATCTCCATTCTAAACTAAAGATTAGGCTTGTGGTAAGGATTCAAAACCATACAGGAATGTGATTGTATGGGTCTGACCAAGGTCTGACAAACTTCCACTTCAGCTGGTCTCACTATACTAGCAAACAAACGCTTAAAATAATCATACTGCATTTGGAGGTGTTCGGACCATGGTTGAATATATTAAAACAAAATCTAATATTTTCAAGTTTGTTTGTTTTTTCAGATTGGAGAAAATGTAATCATTTTGCCTGTAGCCAACTTGTCATGTTTATCTTTCAACCTGGTCGATCCAAAGGAATACTTTCATTTCTCTTTTCAAACAGCACACTATATGACTATTATTGAAGCAATGTATGATGTCATCGATCCACCCACACACCATACATGTACACAGTACAGTCAGTACCCCTACTATGGAAACCACTGCTGTTTATAGCAAAATGATGTAGACACCAAGAATTTGAACCGGATGCACACTGCCACTTTCTAAACATCAATAAAAACAAGATCCAAGGTGGGAGTGGGAGTGTCATTACAGCCCCACCGGAAGCATTTGTGATATCACTGTTCAGCCTACACAATGTGGTTTGCATTACTTCCTTAGCTACACTGTATTATTCATGCTAACATAATTATAGTATTTCTTTCTTTTCACCAGTTCTATTGTTTTCATTTATGTGGTCAGTAAATAGACAAACGTCACAAAACAACCACTCTTCCTGTTTTTCTGTCTACATTACACTGTTTCATTATCTTGTGATATATCATTTCGTTGCTGTTCACACTGTGTTCCTTCTCATGCAAATCCCTTCAGATGCATCTGCCCTAAAGTGTTACGGACAATAACAAATAAAAAAATTGTCTATTCTGATTTGCTTTGAGTGATACAAGTTTACCTTAAAATAAGAAGGTTGCATATCTTGTATATCTTGTCAAACATCAGTTAACACCATTTCATCCTGCTAGCAGCAAGCATGGGTCACATGACCAAATGACCTTGTCAGGCCACTGTTACAATCAATTTTCTGCATCATTACTCAAACAGGGAAAAAACTAACCCTTCTCTGAGAGTAGGTTTTCATATGATGAACTGCAAATGAGGTTAAGTCAATAAATAGACAGCTACTTAATTAGATAGACTCAGCTGGGTATGAAAGACAGTATCAACAACTAAAAACATTCCAAGCATAATCATGTAAAGGTTATTATAATTATAAAAAACATGTATATTCAAAATGATTATTTTCTATATAAATCAATGCATTTATGGATTCTTGGACTTGAAATAAAGGCTTTATATTGTATATACATGTAGGCCTACATATAACTACATGTATATACATGTATGCCAAACAAACTAACAAGCACATACATGTACATCAGCTCAGATCTCTAATCATCAATTTCCTCTCTGTATGATTATGTCTTCCATACCAACAGGAACATTGTTATACTACATTGTACTAGCATATAAATGACTATCTATTTAATAGCCAATAATGTATTCTAGTCGTCCAACACAATTAACCAGTCAATAGACTTGTAATTGTCTTTGAGGATAGAGGTCAAAGTTTAATTGATAAGATGTCACTATCAGGAAATATTCAATTAGATTTAGTGGACTGTTTATCAAGCCAATATTGTGAAGTGTAAATCCTCTTATCATCTCTACACATTTCCTTATTTTATTAACATTAAATTCCCTCAGTAGAATAGAAAGTAATAGGTACCATATAACATGCTACATACCGGTACTCTTTAATTAAGAGTATAGGGGGATGTTCCTGTATGGAGAACTACACGTACACTTAAAAACTGATGAAACTTTTAACATGTTGTATTCAACCTTTAAAGTGTTGAATCCAGCATGTTCAGAGTGTTAATCTACAATTTTGAAAGAGTGGTCACTCCTCGGCCCTTTTAAATGGTGATTTAACGTTTCAGTTTTTAAAGTGTAGGCCTTAAATGTATATGTTCACAGCAACCTACATGTATGCACAGTCTTTATTTTGTATGTGATCAAGATTGCATTTCTCTTTCATTACAAATGTCACATAATGAAATAGAAAACTTGATCTAAATCTTGTTACGTTCATGTTGTTAAGACAAGGATGAATGTAATGAAATCCAAACTTTTCAAATGTATATCTTTAAAAATGAATGGGCCCTCAAAAATTCAAATTGCATGGGTCATTTGATTTTAAGGTTAACAACCCATCACAAAAACTAAAAATATATCGGACTTTGAATTTATTCACAGGGAAAATACACTTGACAGTTGACACATACAAATATACCTGTTTACGCTCTTGAAATGAGACACTAATGCAAGTTTGTTGAAACCAAAACAACATAATGGAATAAAAATAATCATATCTGTGATAGAAAATACAAATCTGGAATGAATTATAAGCCAATGTGAAAAGACGAAAAAAATTATGCTTTATGCTAAACCCTACATATTTTGAAATTATGTAAATAGAGCATTGAATAAAAACGGTTATAAAACATGCCATGGTGGCTCAGTCAAGTTTATCATTGCCAAGTATCTAGTAAATTGAAAGTAACAAGCATTGCAGATCTAATTTTAAAGATACCCCCGGTAACTAGACTTCAAGTGGGTCATAACTTGTATCATGGTACCACAGTAGCCCCAGTGTAAAAAAACAACACTAGTTGGTCTGAATTATTAATCTCACGTACCAAGACTTTTGGCATTTGAATTTGTAAGCAAGTGACTTATCTGCCTCTATTTTATATTTGATTGGATAAGAGAGGTACACAGTGTAAAGTGCTATCAAGTTCAACTGTTGGTATCAGCAAGGGAGACAAGAGTTCAATCTGTTCTCATAATTCATCAACACACGAAGGAAGATGACAGTAAGGCCAGAGATGACATTACAAGAGGGCAAAAAGGGGGAGGAGTGCAAGTATCTGGCAGCGTTCAATCTGAACATCTTAAGTCTGGAGCCAAAATGGCATTAATTCTGTGTAAAATGATATGAGTTATTGCCCTTCTGGCTCCAAGCAGAGTATAATTATGCCTAAAAGGTATTACAAATGACTGTTCTAGGAATTCACAAATGAACCTGTTTTTCTAGGACACAATATTTTTATGAAATTACCCCCCCCCCCCTTGAAATGAAAACAAGGAAAATACGTAATATAACATACAGTACTAATTCTTTAGCATTTTTTTAAAAAAAGGTAATTGGCAAAATAAATCATTTTTTGCATTAAATTAAAAAAGGCTAATACGAGGCTCAAGAATATACTTCTTAGAAGCATCCCTATATTTTATCACAGATTGTGTGTATTCCAAAACATCCCTATTTTGTCATATTGTGGATCTTAATATCTTGTCATTAAGGTCTACCCTTAATTCTACATTTTTGCGGTCCATGGAATAAATGCTTTCAGAAACAGTCATGCCTGTTTCTTTTGATGTTGAGTGAACAGCCCCAGGAATTTGTGGGGAGATGGGGACATACATGTCCTTCTCTCGCGTGAAGTCACCAGCAAGAAAATACATAATGTAAGTATATCAGATATGCTGATTTCACACAACAAACTTAACGATAGGCCATATATAGGCCCTATATGTTGGTGTTATTTTCCTCTCTATATTTAACTACACACTATAGACAGGACATGTTTTAATAATGTTTTTGATCATCTTACTAGATTTCATTGAAATCTAATTATGAAGACAGTTAGGGCCATAGATGTGAGCCTCAATAAAACTTTGATCCTCCAGAGATAAATTTATGACTATCATTAGTAATAAATCCATTTTCAATAATAAATGCCAAGTAGAATGCATTCACATAGCACAAAGATTAAAATCCAATTTTTCAACAACTCATCATTTTGACCTGCACATTTATGAAACTGGGTCAGAGTTAAACTTATTGGCTGAGTTCCAAACATGTAGAATAATTTCATTCCCCATCTCCCTCCCCTCTTCTTCCTCCTCCCACTCTCTCTCTCTCTCTCTCTCTCTCTCTCTCTCCCTTTGCATTGCACAGTGAATACACCACTTGAAAAGAAAAAGAAAAAAGAATCAATTAAGGAAGTGATTTCATCATTTCATTCACATTCAACATCATTCAGTTACAATTTCTGACATCCTTAAACTGCATCCTGCTATCAGATAATGATGACATGTTGTTTTTGGTCTTCCTTTTCTTCTTCTCCACATGGCAAGAAGAGGACCTTACTACATTCACAGCACCCCTGAAGATGTGATGCCTACCAAGTTCAAACGGTCAAAGGGTTGCCTTGTAAACTGAGACAAATGTACATGTAGAATATAACAGAAGTGATTTATGGCAGTTACAATACAGTATAGTATGTTAGTATGCTTACATGTATGCTTTGTGGTTTCTTGCATACCTTGTAGGTCATATCACGCATCAATGATAACATAATAGTTATAATGTTGTGTACATGTATATCAACAACATAAGTTCTGTCTAGTCTATGGATGGAATACATTTGTTTGGGAGTGCTGTGATGCTGACTTGTCTTTAAAGCATTATTACATTGCATACAGAAAAAAACACAGATTGACTTTACTCAATCAAAATCACTGCCCTCATTCAAAGTATTAGTAAAGTGTTGGTTCTACACCACATACCCATTAACTTGATGAAAATGATTGCATTTTCCCCACAAATTTGGTTACATAAAATAAATGTTTGGGATTCCTTTGCAAACAATACAACAACAAAATGAAAGATGGTTCACTTATACATATAATACAATTTACTTGTCAGCAGTAAGACTTCATGTGCCATACATCATTATTCATTTTCCCAATTTCTGATCAGAGAGTTCCATGTCTTGTAGAAAGACTATATTCAGGTAAAGATTGACATTTCTGCTTATCTTTTCTTTGAGGAGGAGATCGATTAGAATTATCTACCAGAAAGGAGAGGGTCATTACCAATAACATATCACTATCTACATGTAGGTATCTCAACACAAACATCTGCCATGGTATCAAATGTCTGCAAAAGAAAGGCTTCAATTTTTGACAATGTCAAGTGATATCTCATTCCTAGATTGCATGAATTACTACAAATCCCATCTTCCAAAGAGGAGTGGTCAGTCAGTCACTGCCCCATCAATCTCCCAGTGACTGTGCAGTGATGGTGGGTTTGTGATTTACATGTATGTAGACCTTATATGAAATACACTAAAGTAGGACACATTTCAAGAAATTATGTTCCTATGGTTTATTTGAATATTCAGCATCAGTAGTTATTTGGTGAAACTGAGATAATTTGGTTTCATACAGATATCTTGCCATACCTCATGTGATGCTTTGCATATATGAACAATATCATTATACTTACACTATCAGCTTTAGGAGCATATATGTATTCCCAGACTCTTTTTTTTAAATTCAACTTTGACTTTAGTTTGCCCAACTATAGACATACTTGCGTATATTCAAGTTAAACTATAGACATATTCCAATTTTCAAATGTTTCACAGAATCATTTGTTTATCTCAACTTATTTTACAAAGTATTCTGAAGCAAACTATATATTTTATATATTTCATAGATATGTCTACATGTACATGTTTTCAGATGCAAGAGTGTTTTGTGAGATTCTACATTGTATCTCCTCTCCTCTTTATATGCATTATCATTGCAACATTCAGCTCATACTCCACTCAATTACATTCAAATCACATATCAATCTAAGACCCCGTTCTCACTCATTTTGAAAGTGGTCTTAGTTAGACCGCTCCAGAGGAACGGGTCTTGAGGAACGGGTCTTGAGGAGCGGTTTGCGAGGGTTCACACTCCGAGCAGTTTTTTATGGCTCAAACCGCTCCACGAGTCAAAGTGGTCTTGTTGCTATGGCAGCTCAGGTCAGCGGGTAGATTTTTTCGCTGAATACTAAGCGTATATACCGTACTACATGTTTTGCGCCGAACGCCACTAGCTCACTTCCGCTCAAAGTACGCCTGCTCACACTCGCACGTTAGAGCGCTCCAAACCGCTCTTAATAAGACCCGTTCTCAAGACCACCTCCCGAGGTGGTCTTCTGAGCGGTCCAGAAGTCCACTTCCTGGACCACTTTGACCGTTCTCACTCACCTAAGAACCGCTCCTGAGGAATGGGTCTTAGTTAGACCGCTCCAACAAAGTGAATGAGAACGGGGTCTTATAGTAGAGGGATGCATCACTGGAACCAGTGATTATCCAAATCCCATTAATTTCCAAGGCCTCAGTTTATAGAGTTTGAAAAAAGATTGTTTTTTAGACATTTAATGGGATCTCACTTTATTTAAGAAAAAAAATGAGCAAGGGAGAATATGGAGGGGAGGGAGTCTCTTGTTGCAATTCTGACCACTGACCCATGAAATAAGACATGGTCTGGTGATCAGGGACATCATATGATAGGAATCTAGGACCCCTGTTACAGCCGCGGCCCGGCCTAGCACTGTAAACGCGCAAAAGGCCAAATGCGAGGCCAAACTGGCCGCGCATTTGGCCCTGCTCTGGAGGTAGTCTCGGCCCGGCTTTTCTCACTGTAAACGCACGCAGGGCCAGGGCCAAATACCCCGGAAATGAAAGGATCATTACGTCATAGGATAATCACGCCGTACTGCGCTGCATGCATGCATGTAACAATCGCGACCGGATCTGCACTGTGACCCCCGGCGCGCCCCCCAAATAATCGTTTGTTTACGTGCAGAGCGCCACTACGACAAAATATTGAAAGGTTACAATTTAGGCTGCGGCCGAGCCTGCCACCGTAAACGCACAAAATTGCGGGGCCTAGTAGGCCTTGCCCGGCCGCAGCCCGGCCGCGACCCTGGCCCTTTTCTCACTGTAAACGGGGTCTAAGTTGATATGGACTTCAATGAAGTGACACATTCAAGCTTTCAAGAAAACTGGACAGTAACCCCTTCCCCCTCCCCAAAACAGAAATAAGTTGTTGTGCTCAGTTAACTTAGATTTTTGTTTTGCTTTTAATGAAATATTTGTTTAATGAATGAACAATGTTGCTACCCCCTCCCTCAAAAAAATGTATTACATCATTATCTACTCTAAACCCTATTCTTTGTATGAAAACATTATAATTTGGTTACTGTGAATGAGCTTCAATTTAGAATTCAAGGGTAGTGTGGCTCTCCCAGGTCAGTTACTGCCCTAGATATATCAACCCATTCTACTGAATAACAACTCTCTCTCTCTCTCTCTCTCTCTCTCTCTCTCTCAATACTATTGTAAAATGACTCACTCTCTCTAACACCAGCCACTCCCGAAACTCCATCTTAAATTGGCAGACTGTTTATGTACCACAGGCAAAGTAGGTCCTTAAGATGCATATCAATTAAAAGACTGGAGGGAAAGCCTATGGGCAGATAAACATAACCAATCGCTTTTCAGTAATCACCTAGTGAGGTCACATCGAGTCACCATATCAAGACTTTCCAGACAGAACTAATGTACTATTGAGCTCAATGGATCTCAGATGCAACTGCCAGAAATTGTACTGAGATACTGTTTACAAAATTTCAAGGGAATTTCACAAACCATAAAGCTAAAAGCAGTATGTACATGTATGAATCTGTCAAAATAAGATTTTCTATTGTTTACATTCTTTCCACAGGAAATAAACTTGGCCAAATTGGTCTGTTTTTGCAGACATCTTTAGTCTCTGACCCACATGTACCTCAAATACCAGCCACTACTAGCAATAATCATCTAATGGATGTCATAAAAGGTCGCCATTGTATATAGGAGTGTCTGCTTACTGATGGCTCCATCATTTCTCAACATCCCAATGCCAAAGAGCATCTGGTAGAGATCCAAATCTTCAACACACAGTCTCTACAATGTATATAAATATAATGAAGACAAGCTTTTCTTCTACAGTCAGTTCATTGTCACACAGGGCTTAGTTCAATGTTGAAAATAGAAGGCATCTTGAAGAGTAATAAACTTTGGTTTGTTGAGCAAAATATTGAATATGAAATCATGAGCAAACCATTGATAATCAACTATAATTATGTCTGGCTTTGGTTACAACTCACTTGGTTGGCCTCAGATATGAATTCCCTGCATACATCTGATTTTAACTTCTCTGTAACTTTGGGCCCTTGATAATTGTTTCTCATGTCATATTTTCTAAACAGGAAATCCCCATTACCTGATGCCGCACTGATGTTCGTTTTCGAAGCGATAGAAAGAATCTCAACCACTCTCATCTCTCAACATTTGTGATAGCTCCATAAAAGCAAAAGCTTCAGGTTTGAACAGTATGTGATCTAGATGTAGCTATCTTCTTATCATCCCCAGCCATACTTCTGTTTATACATGGTGATAAGGTTCATGATCTAGTCATATTCAGAAATGTTGTGAAACATTCCAGGTGTGACTTCAAGAGTATTATAGTGGAGGACTTGAGGTTGATTTCAGGTGTAACCTTCCCTGGATCATCTCCCTAGACATCGCAAGCCTTGAGACCATCCTGTTCAGATCTCACTGGATTTCAAGCTCCATTTCATACACCAACTCCCATTCTCTCCACGCAAACAAACATAATAGCATTACGATATGGTACGTGTAATCTGAGTAGACTTGTGGGGATGTATGTTCTGAGAGTTATTAGCAGTTGCAGCAAGCACACGATGAGATGTAGAGACATGATTGCCTACATGTAGGCAAATATACTCCATTATCAATCCTGATCAAACCAATAATGTCTGAATACAATAAGATAATTTGTTTAATGCATGAACACTTTTTCCATGTTCCATCGCTTGCTTGTCTTGCTTTACTAGAAGTAGGCCTTAGCTTAGTCTATGTAATCTATTTTTTGAATTTCTTTTTAGAGGTTTTCATCTCTGAAAATATGTCAGGCCTACTGGAATTCACTGTTTCATTAATTTGTCTCACTATTTCCTTTGTTACTGCTTTTACAAATCTAAGGTTATCCTTTTAAGCATGTATTGTATTAAATATGATATTTAATGTTTTCATCTTTTACCACTAATAAACCTTTGAATACATTCCATTCACTTAATCCCAATCTCCAAATCGTGATTTATGAGCAACATGTGTTTTAGCGAAGCCAAGCATCCATTCTCAGCATTCATAATGAATTCTTCTTGACACCTTCCTCAGGTTCGTACTCCAAACTCAATATGGGCTGACTGTAACTCAGCACTATCCAAATTCAAACCAAATGTAACAGTAGAAGTCTCTATAGGCATCCACTGAAAGTGAAGGCCAAAACAAACAGAACAACATTCATGCAATGAACTTGAACTGAGACTGTAATGCAGGGGATTGACCTCTAGATTAACCCAATCCTACATTTCAAATGCTGGGCGTCACTGCCACAATTTTGGCAAATCGTTCAGCGGCTTTATAAGCTTTTGTTCCTGGTTGACAGATGAAAGGACTATGGAGCTCTTACGCATGATTCTCTCTGAAGGCTGTAAAGTCGAAGTGTATAAAAGCCAGGATGAAAAGTGCCATTGCTTGTCTGTAGGTAAGGTCTCCTGCATTCTTCAACTGTTTCACAGGGCTTCAGTCATGTGTTCTGTGTGCAATGTGATTTAATGCATCAGGGAGTCTCACAACTTTATGTTATATAAAGCATCTGTGCACATGTATTGACATCACAGACTTCCATTTTCATAAATGTTTATGCCATAACATACTTATATCATGAACATGACATGAATTTTAGTACAAGAGGTTATAGGTCAATAAAGACTTGATGATAAACACCCCTAGTTTATCATCCAAACTTTCACTGAGCTACTCACCCTGCGTTCATAGAAGCCTTATCTCTGTAAGATGTAGGTCTGATGAGACCGTCAAAAGCCTCCCTACTAGGCCTCTGCGGACTGTTCACCAGCGATGTATTCAAGTTCTCAATGCTCCCAGAGTAGTTAGATCCAGAGCTGTAGCCAGGATTCCCATTCTGTCCTGGTGTCCTGTAGTTTCCTGGAGACGGTTTCCTTGTTGGGGTTGTAGGTCCAATACCATCCAGGCTTCCTATTGATGCTGCCTCGTTGCTGTTGCTAGATGCCATCGAATCACGGTCTCCACGTGGTTTCTTCTTACGTCCTGTTCCTGTGGACTTTCCATTTTGCTTGGAACCCTTGTCTGGTTTGCGTAGCATTGACAGTTCTTCAGCATGATTGACACCTGTGTCAATTAATGTTATAAAAAGAGTTCAATTTCAATAGGGACTACGTGTAAGGAACATCACTTTTACAACTATGCTAGGAAGTGAAATGAACATTATCCTATTTATCTTCTTAATTTCATGAATGTCTTGCACATTTTTCTTTATAAATACTAACAAATTTATGAGAAGTGTTTGCCATAAAATAAGCATGCAAAATATAAAGGTCATTACAAATCTATTTCTTACCCAACTCATTGCAGACTTCTTGAACAGCAAAGACGACATTCTTAGAGAAGTTGACCCTACGGTCAATGAGTTGCATATCGGGTAGCTGTAGTCTCAGGGTCTTATGGCAGGGGGTGAAGTGAAGCTTGGTACCAGCCTGGACACGATAGTTGTTGAGGGTCAATCTGGTCTTCTGCAACCATATCTTCTTCTCTTCCCACCACACCATGTGGTCTGACCAGTCGATCTGCACACCTGTAGAGTACGGATATAAGGAATGGGTGTGGTTAGCAAACATCCTTTGGTCTAGACTAGTAAAATATAGACTTGTATGTAATTCCCTTCAATCTAAAGACGATGTAAAAGTACATATTCTGCACTTGCAAGTCACTTGAAGAAAACCTTTGAGAAAAAAAAATAATTAATACGTTAAACTATTCTAGAACATAGTAAGAAGTGAGTAAACTACATGTACATGTATTGTATCATAACATTCTAAATTACCTTTCTACAAGATGGCTCATGTTAAAAGTAAGCATTCATATGAGGAACATATTGCTAACCAAACCTTTTGCCATGATATACTGTAGTGAGTGTAGTCTATATTCCATGTCAACCTCAAATAAATGAACAAAGTGATTTTGACTAGAAAAAATTTTGACCAGATAATAAATTGTTTTTCCCTCATTGCGATTCAAGTAAAATGAGTATCCATCCATTCACAATTCTCATCAAATTATTAGCCAAATACAAGGCCTATTCTAATAATCCTGTGTAAGAAGAAAATAAATGTTAGCTGTTATATGTTGTATCATCTTTGGAATGCAATTCATATCATATAACTAAAATCTATGGTGTGTTTCAGCTAGCTTGTGAAAAACAAAGGCAAACAAAAACTATTAATTTAATCATTTATAAATAAGCCTTTTGTAAAAGCTAAAAAAAACTACAATTCCCTTCTGCTGAAGGATAGTACAGTGAGTTTACCCACACATGCACATACATGTACATGTACATGCATACTCTCTCATTTTTTTCTTCAAACAATCGTAAAAAATCAAATCAAATTCGAGCTTAATGGACATGTGTATTGTGCATCTTTAATACTCAATCCTTCAATCTACATGTATAAACAAACAATTTATATGATCCCAAAAAAGATTGTCAATCTCCCATTCAAAATTCATGTCATCTCATAAACTGAAGAAATACACGGTAAATTGTCAACCTAAAATTTAATCACTATCTTTCTACTGCTATTAAATCTTATGAAAATAAACATATAACAAAACAGCCACATTCGTAGTAAAAGCAAAGTAATAAAATCTTATCAAGAAGAAATATCAGCTGCAGAGAGTACCTTGCATGTACCATTCAGACTAAAAAAATGTATCCTAGAAGAAGAAAAAATACCCACATACATGTACAGTATGTCTGTTACAGGTATATATTGACAGAATGTTATGCTAATTTGGCAATTTGAAAGGTAGGCTACATTGCTATAGTGCTACAAAGTACAAACATGTAATAAGCCATGTCAACATAATGGAGTACCTGAATGTACATCCTTTAGAAATTCCTTTTTAAAAAAATTCAAGAGAGCACCATGAAGGCTTGCCTATAGCTTGGTCCATGAATGTAGATGTCAATACATTATAGCAGGTTTAACAGATCTGTCCAATTCATCATAGGGATTAACCTTTACTGAAAGGCAAATACAAATCAGAGTTTGCTCATTACAGTAATCACTAACATGTACATGTACATGTATGTAGAGAGGAGAGCTGAGATGATTAATTGCACAGAGAAATTGGCAAATATAAATAGAAAGAATGCTTTTGTAAAAATAGCAGAATATGTGTAGCACTTCAGCTCATACATTTACATTTAAGGAATAACTACATGTAGAGAGTATGGCTACTTATCGCACACAGAAAAGATGTATATGGGACTACGCGACCACGTGCGCGATATCTATTTGGTCCCAATAGATATAATAATTTACCAAATATATCAATTAGTAGGCGGTTTCCCGACTTTCCCGGCAAAATTTGTATCATCGCGTATTAGTCAAAACATATATTCTTTCACATGATTAGTAATGAGAGCTTCCATTTCAATTTTTTGAGAGAGGGGCATTTCCAAAACTGGTCCTTTACCTTTAACCTTTTCTTTTTTTTGGCCTGCAAATGGGACATAGTACCTTTAAAGTACAGATATAAATAACATTACCATAGTGCTAGAATCAGACAGTATACAATTTGGGGAACTCTGATCTCTTAATACAGCATTCATACTATTCATATTTTAAAGAATTAAGGATTTGTCGTGAAGGAACTTGAAAAAGATGAGAAATGGGAGCTTTATTTCTTCTACAATAACCGACGTTTATCTGAAAAGGTACAAACCTGATATTCATTCAATTGTCAGAGCAACAGTCTCTTTAAAAAGTTATCGCCCACAGTATTGCTACACAAACAGAGCAATTGCACAGTTAGGTCTTGATATAGAAAATGGGCCATCAATCACATGATGTATCAGGTGGGAAGTTACCTAGCAAATAATTGTAATGTGAGATGGTTTCTCTCTGAAAAATGATCCATATCTATTACATTTTGTAATGTTTAGCTGGCAATGTGTTACACAAATATCCCACCTCATGATTATTAACATGTGACCCACTCAGCTGAATATCAACTTCATTTGAAAAATCTACAATTTCTGTTGTGAAGTTCCTGCTGCCACTGGTAAGAGAAGGGAAGTCCCATGATCGTTATTGTTACAATTTCAAAAATCTTTATATTCATACCATATTTGGTTTTGTTTTCTCCATTTTCAAATAAATCTAAGCTACATGTACTTACATTGTTCGTACCTACCCTTCAAAAGTTGTTTTACTTTCTGTTTGTCTGAATCTACATGAAGGTAAAACTATTTGATTGATAGGCCTATTAAATGGTTTGTGTGAACATAAATATTTCTATTTCTTTGAAAAGAAAAATATAGGCTCACAAGAATCTCTTTCTAGACGAATAAAATATTATGTTCTACAATTAGGCTACAGTGTATATTATATTTACAATGTTACTGACTGAGAACAGTAGTTTAACCCCTTTAAAGCAGCAGGATTGACCTGAAGAAACCCCCTCCCTGCAGAGAGTCATCCAAGCTATGTATGGTCATCGGGGTCTTTAGGGGGCAAGTAAAGAGATGGTATGCATTGCTGGTGTGTGTGTGTGTGTGCTGCAGAACAAACATCTCGGTCAAGGCTTTTACAGTCTGCTACAAAATGTACCTGTGTGCAGCACAAGCACAGCAGCCCTGTAACAGTTGCAGTTAGGTTGTGTTCCAACTAAACATTCATTGAGTTGTTTGACCAACTGAAACCATACATTGTATCACTTTTAACAACTGTAAGCTAGCAGTCTTAATTTAAAGTTAAATCGTCCCATGCATCATACTTGGGCCTACAAAATTTCTTATAAATTTCATTTCAAAGTTATCAATAACTAGATGTAGGCCTACATGTAACCTTCAATCTGAATGTGTGATGTGAGATATATATACTGTAGATGCACTAGGCCCAAATACAGCAATAATTATTTCTAGTCCATATTTCCCATCAAGAAATTTATATTTGATTTCTTCTTGTTGAATTAAGAATTATGTACATGTACTGTACATAATATCTGACCTTGTGGTAAGACTTAAATACTAAACGTAAAATGACTCATTTATCTCACTCAAAGTCAAGTTCATGAGTAAGCTGCAGAGGAAATCATAACAACTAGATATTAGGACATAGCATCATCTTTAAATGTGAATAGGAAATCTTGTGCTTGTGGAGGGAGCATATGGCCACCATCTGCAAAGAGATCTGGGGAACGAAATTCATATCCCTTTATTTATTGAAAAGGCATATCATTGGCAGGCCAGAGGCAGCGGTGACTAAGATATATATGTTGTGCAATGAAATGGTAGATTGCCTTGAAATAGGAAGAGGCGTACCGGTATTGCAATCTCTATTACAGTATACTGGAGGAGGATAGAATGAGTGGGGGTATGCAGATTGTAGTCTGCATTGTGAATCCATGACTTACACAACTGCACATCACAAGTGATCCACACAAGGATTACCATAAATCTTTTAGTCACCCTCAAAAACTAATATTTTAATGCCATGAACTAGGGCTATAATGCATACACTTAAACAGGATATGTATATGTACATGTCTCTATTAGTGACATGGGATGCTTTTCAATATTGTTAATTCAAATACAATGTACTTGTAGTATATTCCAGTTCACAGTAATTGTTGCCTACTAGTTGGTGGCAAAGGAATTTAAAGAGCACTCATTTACATATCAGAAGGTCACATGTACATGTTGTATTACACAGGAGTTTCAGGGGCTGTATTAAATCAACTTCATAATAAATAACTTCACTAATTTTTGTACAATGTATGGAAGCCATTTGTTTACAGTTTATAACTAATGATGAGACTGATGATTTGGGCTAGAATGTGTACTTTTAACAATTTACAATTTTCTATTTTGTGATTAGCCTAAAACACAAATTCTGATCATGAACTTGATTTAGCCTTCCTGAAATGAAATGCATTAGACCAGAATCAATGGTTTTCCCATCTATTTTGCTGATAAAATTCTTTCACTATTGATCATGACATAAATTATCCTACAGTAATATTTAGGTGAGTAAATACTAAACTAAAGATTTCTCTCCTGGGCCGGCCATGGATTAGCTCAAGCACCAAACTACTACTATTGGATAATTGACATTTAATTGCCTACATGTAGTAATACTAGGCTAATGTCCAATATCAATACATCTACACGTACATGTACATTTTTTGTAGGTCTAAAAGTATGTAAGTGGGGATAATGCCAAGATTAACTTCAATCTACTGATTTTCACATCTTTATAATTTCATTTACAAATCTACATGTTCATGTATAATACGATAACTTATATCTACATGTCTTCCATTTGAAATCGCCCTTTTATTTTAATCAATGTATTTTGTTGTTGTTGTTGTTGCTGCTGTTCTTGTTATTATTCCTGTTCTTCGTCTAATTTAAAGATAGAACCTTCCAAAACATTGTTCCATCATGGCGATCAGTCTTTGAAGAACAGAAATTAAAAGATCAATACAACTGATTGATTGATATGACATAATGACAGGGTCTGAGATATCAGTCTATCCTGTCCCACATACCATTCCTGCTATCACCATCATTAGGAGTAGGTTAGTTACCCTGTTGTGGCCTATTATTTTCACCTCACATCATAGCAGATTTAGCCCTTGACCTTTTCTGCAAACCAATGACCAGGACAGTCATCATGTGAACCATGAAGGTAAAGTGTAGAGCTTAATTCATTCACCCTAGCCCCGCCCCCCCCCCCACCCCACCCCCATTCGAACATGAAAAGTTATGTCTCATAGACTCATACAGAACTCTATAAAATTATGCCAGATGATAAATCATCAAAATTTTGACACATGAATGTTTGTACAATGACACCTACATGTACATGTACAATGTATAAAGGCAAACAGAATGAAGAATCAATGATAACATACAAGTATGAATATTGTTTAAAAAGAAAATTAGACTTAAACCTACATGTACATGTCATGTAGCACTTCCTTCCATTTTTTTTTTTTTTGATTTTTTGATTTTTATCTTTGATTTTTTATTTTTTGTGGGGGGGGTAGGGTTATTTGTTTTTTTTAAGTATTTTTATAAATGCAATCCTTTTGAAAAGTACCAATCATTTTAATCCACTTTCATAACACATCTTAGCAAATCACTCTGTGTATAGGTTGAGTGCCAGTAGATGGATATTCACATTAATTCAATGTCAGAATACAACTTTAAATGAGATTTGTGCTTACAAACATGGAACTGTTTTATAACAAAACAGTCTTTCCCTTTTGTCTCCTCGCAAATATTTTCAATGCTACCCAAGGTACAGGTGTATGTGCCTTGTTTGTAGCAGGCATACACTGCATGCACTCTCTCCCTTCAATCTATAATTCAAGTAAATTGTTTGCCTCGTTACACACCCTCTCACACTTTATAGAGCGCCATATTGACGGATTTAGAGTTCTTGGAGTCAAGGCCGCTCAGTCTTTATTAGCTTCCCTTTCCAAATTCATGATTGATGATTGCATTTTACCAAGATGCTCATATTTCTGCTGTCATGCCTACAAGAAATTGCTTGACCCACTGTGATTGACAAAAACACTTCTCTTGTGGAGAGTTTATTACTTACCTTGTCAAACAGAAACTTTCTTCACTATGGAAATGATAGTACACTATACTGTACTAGTACTACTCTTTAAATCATATTGAAATAAATTCTAGCAGCCACCTAGGTTAAATGGATTTAATAAAGAAGATACCAATGAAAGCAACAATCATCAACTCATTGAATGAAAATATTTTGAAGATTATTATTGAAGAGGTGTTGTGGTCTACTGGATACGTCACCGGACTGTGGATCGCATGGTTCCCGGTTCGAGTCCCGCCGCGGCACTAATGTCCTTTGGCAAGACATTAATCTACATTTGCCATACTCCACCCAGGTGAGGGAAATGGGTACCCGGTAGGAAGAAATTCCTTGAATGCTTGAGCACCTTTTAATGGTAGCTCGGTTAAAGCCGGGGTAATAATATGATTGCAGGGCCCTCCGGGAGAAAAGTATGAATACTGATGAGGCTACCCTGGGTAAACAAGACTATTATTATTATCATTATAATAAATTTGAATGATGAACTTTATCATGAAGTTAAAAGTGTACTGTGTCTTGACATGTACATGCACACATCAGGAGTGCTCACTAGCGCTATGGTGCTGATTTTGTTCTTTTCTTATTCATCTTTACATGAATGGAGTAGGACTTACATAGTATATTCGTCTTATAAATGAAACTAAAGTAAACAAAATATCAAATATATATTAGCATATTGTGACTGAATAAATTCTGACCTATTGAGCAGCTGCATGTGCATGTCTCTGAATTGATTTCTTAATTGCACCAAGCAGATATGGTACAGACAAAATGTGTAACATCATTCCAAAATCCAAACACGTATTCAAGCAATCCTAGAATCAAGATTGGAAATGGGAATGTAAATCCCTGCAATACAGGCAATGCATATTAAAATGATACTAGACGTTGAAGAGAAAGATACAGATAGCTGTCCATGTAACCATCCCTCTCTCCCTCTCTCTCCCCCTCTCTCTCTCTGTCTCTCTCTGTCTCTGTCTCTCTCTCTCTCTCTCTGTCTCTCTCTGTCTCTCTCTCTCTCAATTTCCTATGATTCATTGAACTTTCATCAGACATGCTTGAATACTTTGTCCCTCAATTATACATTGCTAATCAATAAAGACAATGCACTTTTTCAACACTGACTGTGAGGTGATAGTATGTTGACCTCTCTTTCCAGCTGGATGGCCTTGTGTAATAATGCTATACTAGGCAGACTACTTAGTAACTCATGTGAAATCATGCAGGACCCTGCTGTACATGCATTGTGCAGTCACTGAAGCATGCACTGGTAAACAGAAAGACATGTACAGTTGTACATGTATGGGAGTTTTTCTCTCCAGTTTCCAATCTTGTGCAAGGCATGCATAACAAACAATGTAGGTGAAAATAATATTTTTAATGAAATGAATAAGTTATACATTGTAATTTTAATAAGTCCATACATTTCACAATATTGCCCGGGGTGCCTACATGTACATAGTCAAAAGAGTTTTAGTGGTGGAAATTAGGATAATATTACACACAATGTCAGCAATGTACTGCTCTGCTTATGAGTCAATTGACACAAATAACACAATACAATGATTGTTAGTGGTGTACATTATACAATCAAACCTGTCTATTTAAGGCCACCTAGGTGAAACAAAAAATGTGGCCACTGTAGACAGGTGGCTTTCCTACTCCTAGACAGGTTCTACAACATACATTTCTCTCTCTCTCTCGATGGAGACAAAATACATGATCATTATAGACAGGTGGCCTTTATAGAGAGGTAGCCATTTAGACAGGTTTGACTGTAATGAGATAAACTTACAAGTGTTTGCATACAAAGTCTTGCATACAATATTTGTAGGCCAACAAAAACAGTCATAAAGTAAAGGTCATATCTTTATAACTCGTTGCTGTATTAAGATTTGATTTGTCTGCACCTGCGTGCTGTAACTCATGAAAATATACTGTCATCATCTTTTTGAATATCAAACTCTGATTTCTCTCAAGTTGACTTCAAATTACTTACTTGAATGTAGGCCTACATTACATGTACCTGTAGGCCTATAATTTTAGTAAAGATTCTGAACTGAAACTACTAAGGAGCATTAGAAATTTCTGTTTCAATCCAATCAAAATATGGTGTAGAATGTGCATTATTTAAAACATGTTCAAATATAGTCAGAACTCCTAAAATCACTACACATGTGTGTGTGTGTGTGTGTATTGGGTTTTTACAGACGTGTACATGTATCAATCAGATATGATTATTTACGTCTGGGGACCGACCTTTAACGTCACCATCCGAAACACGTGACTCAGTTTCGAACCTGCGTCCTCGGCTGAATCAGTTTGCAACTTCCATTGTTAGCTGGATTACAGGCGCACACCACAATATCAAATGTAAAATGAGTTAAAAAGAAATTCGAATGAATTCCTCAATTTCCTTTTTGATATGTATTTGAATATTTAAGCTTACATGTCAGTAATGTCACTTTAAGAAAGCATTTCAGGGGGGGGGTCAAACTAAAGAGAATAAAATGTGCCTAAAGTTGCGTGAGTGTACAGTATCTCACTGATATCAATATCTATGTGTCAAATAACCACACGTTTCACAGTAAAGAATAAAACCTCACTCCGATGTGTGAGAACCATTCACAAGCCAAGTCTTATGAAAACCTATGCTGAAATGCTCCAAGTAACAAGTACAATAGATAGTCTACAAGTTAAGAACTCGGGAAAGAGAGGCTTTGAAAAGGAGGGAAGGAGGAATAAACTGCTGTACATGTACAATGATTGAAAAGTGGGACAATTTTTCTGCAAGGCATGAGGCACCTTTGTGAGAATAGAAAATCCTGGATGGTGAGTCATGCAATGACACAAAACTGTATTACCGTTACAAGTAGGTTCCTCTTGATGTATACAAGCATTTGTGCACATGTTAACTACACTTCAACATAAGACAAACTGGAGTGTATTTCACATCATATAAATGCAACTTACAGCAGTTTTGGAATTGACATAAATGACAAGGATTTTCAAAGGTGTATTGAATTAATTTCATTATACATGTATGGTGTAAAATAAAGGTCTAATTAATAAGACATTACATTGTATATGGGATTGACCCCCTATAACAGTTGCATAGAACATGGATAGGTCTAATATCTTATTATAAAAATCATTTTGTTTTAATCATTTCCACTAAGAGTTGCATCCATCTGTCATTATTCCCTGTACCATTGTCAACCATTACAATGGACTCTGTGCCAGGCAAACACTATGAGAAAAGATGTGTTGACCAAGATACAGACTGACAAGGCAGCATTGCATTGTGATGAGTAATATCTATTATCTAATGCCCAGAAGAAATCACTTTATAATGGACTTTATATTAAGCCAGATCAACAAAGAATGCATGCGTATTATGCAATGTGGCTTGCACTATGCGTAATTGTACTTAGAGCATGCAGTGTACAACAGCTTTGACAAGTGTAATATGCATGCAAAGGCTAAATGCCAGTTGATGTAATATTCATTTGCCATTACCCTATAATAAAGCCATCTGTACTTTGATCTAAATGATCTAATTATTCATTTCATCGCCCAATACCAAAATATCAATCTACTTAAATCTCAGATTTGATTTCCTCTCAATGGCTCTCATTTTCATTTTCTAATCAGGAAATTCATTCAAATAGAGAGTGGTTTGGTTTGGTAGATGAGTCATAGGCCGTGCGTGTTAATAATGCACATTTTCCCTGTACGCATGAAGAGAACATGCCTTGTTTCGACACTCGACAGGCGTATGAGGGAATCTCCCTGCATACATTGTAATTCCCCTAGCTGTGTGTCTTGAGGCACTCATCATAACCCTCACCCAAGCTTCCTAACCTGACCAGCATGAAGCATACAGGGGAAAAAAGAACAATTATGTCACATTCTAAATATAGACACACACAGAGTAAAGTGAAAGTGCTGGTTTATAATCTTTCTTTGAATGTATATTTCACTTTTCACCCTCCTCCATATGTGGTATGAGTATTGAGAAAAAGGAAATTTTGCCTGTTCTATTATTCAATCTTTAGGTGATATTCATTAATTTCTAATACTCTAGCCACAAAACATATGCTTTTACAGAATATTGAGCAAGCAAATTCTATAAAATATCTACTACATATACATGTACATGTAGGTCCATTCAAAATGATGAATGTTTTCCTTACGGGTAAAAAGCCAAAACGATAAATCACTCTACAGTCTAGACATTGGAGTTGATGAAAATCTCACACAAATCAAAATTGCTTTAGTTTACATAAAGGAAAGTTACTTTTAGTCTGAGCTTACAGGCAAATGCACTTTTTATATATGGAAATGTATTTTATGCTACTGATGAAAACAAAACACTTTCACATTGGAGAGGTCACTCCATTATTATGACTAAGATTAGGAATATTTTCTTTGAAGTTGAAAAAACTAGAGACTTTGAGCTAAAATAGAAACACCCCAAAGTTTCCCCATGTCACTTGTTTCTTCATAAATGCTTCATCAAATTCCAGAGAAGGAATTTCCAAGATTACTGAAAGAAAAATTCCAAAATAGATTGTGATATGTAGTGATGTGAGAAGAAAAATATAGGACTTGCCCAGGCTACAGAGAATTTAAACTATATAGGAAGATTGGGTTTCATATACAATTTGGATTCATATTTGGACCTGTCAAATATTAGTCTGCAAATACACACTTGATTCTGTCAGTACTTTTAAATTCATCAAGATTTAATGTAAATTAACTCTAGCCCTCTACATGTGAATGAAGCAAAGAACAAGTTGGTCTGCATATTATAGGGACATATGTTTTAATGTTTCTTGTTAATTTTGAATGATCTCCTTAACATTGTTAATTTCCAGGACAAATTCATAAGAACAAGACTAGCAAAGTATTTATACCTGAGGCTCTCCCTTTCGCTTGACCTTAATTCATAGGTTAGGTCAAGACTTGGCATGCTATCACCTTCAAAGATCTTACAGGAGCTAACTCAATCTTGCAAGAAAATTGTTATCAATAAATGAGCACATAATTTATAACCGTTACTAGTATGAAATCCTGCAACTTGTATATAAACCATCAGTTTACAATGGTTTTCCTCGTTGCCTTCAAAAAAATATATATTGACAGGTACTGAAGAGCATAGATTTGCAATCAGATACATGTACTTTACACAGACACTTTTTCTTCAGAAAACAATCTAGGCACTTCAAAAAATAAGTAAAATCATAGGCCTAGCTACATGTATGTATTCAAGCTTCAAGACAGAAAGTCTCTTAACTACATGTGTATGAAGAGTTAACTACATGTGTATGAAGAGTTAACTACATGTGTATGAAGAGTTAACTACATGTGTATGAAGAGTTAACTACATGTGTATGAAGAGTTAACTACATGTAGATTGTAATGTACATGTACAGTATTCATCATCATTAGGTAGGTCGCTCTTTGTGTGATGGTATTGTTGAATTTCTTACTTTACTGGGCAATTTTATCGGAGCCATGTACCTACATGTACATGTACAGTACATGTAGCCTACATAAAGTAAGACCCCGTTCTCACTCACTTTGAAAGTGGTCTTAGTTAGACCGCTCCAGAGGAATGGGTCTTGAGGAACGGTTTGCGAGCGTTCACACTCTGAGCAGTTTTTTATGGCTCAAACCGCTCCACGAGTCAAAGTGGTCTTGTTGCTATGGCAGCTCAGGTCAGCGGGTCAATTTTTTCGCGCGCAGAATACAAACCGTATGTACCGTACTACATGTTTCGCACGGAATGTCACTAGCTCTCTTCCGCTCAAAGTACGCTTCCGTTCACATTGCACGTTAGAGCGGTCCAAACCGCTCAATAAGACCCGTTCCTCAAGACCACCTCCCGAGGTGGTCTTCTGGAGCGGTCCAGAAGTCCACTTCCTGGACCACACCGACCGTTCTCACTCACCTAAGAACCGCTCCTGAGGAACGGGTCTTAGTTAGACCGCTCCAACGAAGTGAATGAGAACGGGGTCTAAGTTGCTAAAGACAATGTACAAACTGTACCGAATGTAGTTTATGACTACATGTACAGGAACAGCAGATTTACACAAGTAGACGAGTATAAGGTCTGATGTAAATGTGTTCTCTTTGGTGAACATTAACATGTTTTTAAAGGAAATGGTAACATGGTAACATGGCAACATAATATGCATGAAATTATAAAACACAGTATTTCCTTTCTTTAATGACAACCAAACATGAAAGCTTACAATGTGCAATTTGTGCATACTTGATGTTACATTGAAATTAATGAAGGGGAAAAGCTCAGTAGAGTATCAATGGCAGATCTGTGCATCCATGTTTACAAGGTCTCAAATGAAGGATGTATAGAAACCATATATATTCCTCAGCACAGATTCAGGAAGTGCATTACATGGGCTTATAAATCTGATCTTGACAGGAAAGGAGATGGTGTAGTATCTCCTTAGGCTCAGTCTAGGCTGTCTTTATCTACATGCTACACATAGGGAACAGACAGGAAATCCACCAACAGTGTGTCATCAACTTTCTTTACTTTGCTACATATACTCCCACATTTGTGAAACCTTAGATGTTTTTTTTTTATCATCTTCATCTTCAAATTTTAAAGGATATTAATAAATCAATGAACACACCTGGTGAAACTCTTAACAGAAAATGTAAAAACTCTACTAAAGTTTTAGGGTCTGTCATTGATTTCTATGACCATGTTCAACTGCAATGAATGCAATGTATAGACATTTTGTAAGGACTTTGTACAGAGTATGCATTGTGGGAGTTCTGTCGAGTCTATATCATTTCCTTGATCAGTCCTGACGATCAGTCCTGACAAGAAGTCAAGCACTTGTACTGTACATTGTACATTGTAAGTGTACATGACATGTATAGGTACATGTACATGTACAAATGTAACTCTGTTCTTCCAATTATTAACTACATTGTAGACCAGAGAAGGTAAATGTTTAAGGCAAGCATCTCACTATTTGGTTAAAACATTACATTACAAAATATTTAAAATTATATCATGACATCCACATAACTTTGTGTAATATTATGGATATGAAATTTAGCTTATGCCTGAGTGCAAACTTGTGCATAGTCTTCAAAGTCTATGCTACAGCTGGTAGTGGCTAAAATAAATTGTGCTCTACCTTGTGACTACTCTGTAATTTGATACTTTGTTGCTGGTGCTACAGTGACAGTGCATATCATTAAAGGGACTTGGTAACATTGTTCAGATGAGAGAAAATGATGCTAAGGTAGAGACTTCAATGCTAGATGTACAATTACAGATAATCTGAAATTTTGAGTGAAAACAGACTATATTAATGATAAAAATTTGAAAAAATGATCGGATCGATTCCTGAATTCTCCCAACTATATTATTATAATTTAATTAAATTTTAGGTGAATATAAATCGTCACAAGGCAATTAATAGGCTCTATATACCATTCCAAACATTTAAGTGTTGAAAGATTTTTAAAAGCCTCAAAAATTAGTTGGGAGAATTTACTGTGAGAGGGTGTTGCACAGTGACGCACGCCTCAAGGCGTCACTGTGCAACACCCTCTAACAGGTCGCCTTCAAAGAAAACCATAAATATCTTTGTGGTTTGAGCATTTTTTTCAGGATTTTTTTAATGTTAGAGGGTTAGTAGAGTAAAAGGAAGATAACAAGTAACATTTCATACAAAAATTACGCAGTTTTTTCATCAACCTTCAACGATGTAACCGGTTCACTTTAAAGGGAACATAAACAAGTTCAGGAAAATTACAAACATTAGTACAACTAAAATTTTACTTGTTGTTGAGATATGTGTAAATTTTGCTGTGAAACTAGAATCAGGAAGTACTGTACATGTAAACTGTACATCTTAAATACTTAAATCATACTTTGAATAGCCAAGCATTTCTTAACTTCAAAAAACATCTTTCAAATAATTGTGCATCAAATTATTGCTACCAGTGTCTATTCCTAGAGATAGCGATTTATTGTGTATTGGAAATTATATTAAATTGAATTTGCAAAGAAAAGAAAATGTGATATCAAGAAAAGACATTAGTAACATACCAGAAGAAATATCAGACTCAAAGGATTCCTGTTTTTCTAAGAAGGCATCTACTTATCAAATAGAGACATACATTGAAAATCAATTAATTATGAAAAGATGTATTATCTTCATAAGTTTGCTACTAATAGAATTGAATACTATATTTGCCATCAGTTAGTTACAGCCACATTTCTTTATCACTCCAAAGCTAAGATAAGAATAATATCTCATTAATTAACTTGATAATAACTGCACAAAGTGAAATTACTGTAATAAATGCCATGGTTGCTAGGATTCTGACTTCATTATTGCTTTGCTGTTAGGTTTCCAAAAGGCAACAAACTGCAAACTAAGTACAACAATTGAATCTATCCACTTAAAATGTCGAGATAGTCCATCTAAGCATGCCATCCAAATAACAATACACCTAAAGTTCCACACTGGCTACTGAAATCATCTAGTTACAAATATTATTTACTGCAGTTTAATTTACATAGTTTGTTTAATACACAACTACTACATTTTTATTGCTCATTATCTGTAAATTCTTATTTCTAACAGAAAATAATTTGTACTTTGTAGTTTATACTGGCATTGCTTGAAAATTACATCAATATATTACTTATATCGTTAAAGATAGAAAAACCAAGGATAAATTTTAGAATGTTTACTCACCAGCAGCCTGAACTGTCTTGAGCATTAAATCTCCAATTGACAGGTTTCCTTCAATACCAGAAATGGTGACCTCTGTCTCAAGATTGGTGATATAGATGATAAGATCCCAGGTTCCATCAGCATATCTCCCATCTGGGAGAGTAAACTTGTACCCTTCCGGGTTTGTCATGTTTTTAAAATCTGCAAGAAATAAAGATTGTAGGCAATATCAAAGCAAGGTTGGATACTATTACAGGTGCCCGGGGCACATGGGCGCCCAAAATTCAAGTCCATACCCCTAAACTTCTGAAGCTTTTACATAGGGCTTTTACATACAGACTGTAAATAGTTCAATCCATCCCCCCTTCCAAAAAGATGAGTGTGGAGTCCTGATTAAAGTTTCATGCAATACTGCTGTAAAACTTTTGCACATCCAGTTTCAAGTACATTGCAGGAATGTCTCTGCAATATCAATACTTCCCTAAGGGTGCGTTTATTGTGTCTTGCCACAGATATGTACATATCGAACCCCACTATACAGGTGTACGTACGTGATTTTCGGGATGTCGCGTTTATCGTCTCTTCACGATTCTAAATAAAGGCCTTGTCTCTGCGCAGCTGCTTTGCGCCGTTTGACCCGGGAAGCAGATTAGCCTGGGAAGGTCCATAGAGCTATATGGAAAGGTCCGATTTGTATGTGGGGTTCAAAACAGCTTTGCGTTTATCATGTCTCAGAAACGTGACTCTGGCTGTATGTCACATTCAAAACGCACTTTTTTTTTTGGCGTTACAATATGCCCATTAGGGCTGTGCATAACCTTGTAATGAGGTACTCGAGTACACTCCTAGGCTTACAGGCGAGTACTCAAATACTCGGACGGCATGTTTTTTTTTTTTTAATTTTTTTTTTTTTTTTTTTTTTTTTTTTGCCAACACCATACTACGAACAGTACGAAGGTTCGTCTCTGAAAACCCACGCGATTTTACTTCAAGTTGCTGTTGAAAGCGCTTATTTGTGCTTTGGAATTTTTGACAAATAATTGAAACAATGTTATTTTTAAAACTAAAGATGACAGTCCTCCGAGTCCAAACAGAAATCCAGAGATTTGGTCCCAGTTTCTGAGTGGTGAGTTGACAGTGACACCCTGTGTATGATTGAGCTGGGAAACATTTTTATCCACGGTACCATGCCGGTGCTCTTCTGGCACGGGTGACCGTCGGCCTGGACAGTGCCAGGTGAACGGGGAAAAAAGAAGAAACAAAATGGCGGCTGAGTATTCGAGTACGAGAAATCGTACTCGAGTAGTTGTCAACAGTGCGAGTATTCGAGTACTCGTCGCAGCCTTAATGCCCATATCTAAAGACGTTTAAAAAAGGCTTTGCGTTCATCGCCTAAAAAATTCGCCTGAAAGACGTTTGAAAACGCTGATTCTAGGCAAAAATTTGGGTGATAAACGCAACCATATACAGATCATCACAGGGCTGTGAAAAAAAGCAAAATGGTCACAAAGAATACATGCATTTTACAAAACAAGAAAACAAAAGTCAACTAACTACACCTGTATGCCCAGTGAACACCCTACATTTGAAATATTCAATATCCGTAGATTGAGTTAGTGTAAATGAACATAATGTCCCATTTACTGCCCTATTTCCATCACATTTTAATCAAGAATCAATCATGATAGCTAAAATCAGACTGTAACAAATGTTTTTCAATTTCTTACCCATGATACCTGCTTGCTGTACAAACGCAACAGTACTTTCTCCAAACGAAAACTGAATGCAAATGATGACAAGCTACAGCAAGACAGACCTTATATCCTGCACTTATAATCTACCCTTCGCACACTCCCAATACTAGTGTAACATACACAGCAATACTTAGCACGCCAGCACGGAAGTGGACGTGTTTCGATCTATATAAGTACAAGTATAGATGTTCCGTTATCCTATCATTGCACTTCCTGCAAAACAACCACATTTTTTTTCTTTATTCACAGCAGATGCAGATGCTCAAATGTCAGAGCAGAATTGAGCTGACTTCCTGCACTAACCCTGGATAAGAGAGAGAGTGGTAGTGTAAGCTGTCACTACAGGTTTGATTGTAGAAAGGTAAGGTATCCTTTGATGTTCATGTGATGGGATTGAATTTCAAAAGAATGACCAAAAAATATTCATTACTAAAATAATACAAAAATAATTTGAACAGAGGTCTAGTGTAGACCAGGAAACCCCAGCATCATCATAACGCACATACACTGTACATGTACATGTAATTCTGAGCATTGCCATTAATCATTCATCACTGAACCGTTATGTTTCTTCACTTTCTGAAGTTATCCCTTTCATATAGAACGTTGAGGAATCAGTACTCCATTTACAATGTATGATTTATTTAAAATCATGCTAAATGTTATTAATATTCTTATCATTATATTTACATGTATTATCATCATCATCATTTTCATTATTATTGCTGTTGTTATTGATTTGGCATCACCTGGGCCTGATACTTCCAAGTGATTTTCCATTCCTGATTTGAATATGAAAATTAATTATTAATTTCAATTTGTGATCATGAGACATGAAGTCTGATCAAAAGTAATCTATTGGTCATGTAGGTTACAACTTCTTGTTCAGGTTGTAATTTGGTTGGTACAGATCATTTTATAGATCTACCGTGCATTGATACATGCTTTTAATTTAAGGAATGATTAAAACATAACAGTATTCTAGATGTTATTAAAAAATGTTTAAACATTTCTTTTCAGAATGTAATGATACCGGTACTCAAAAAAATAATTCTTAATGAAGATTTCTTACAGTAAGGAACATGTAGCTTTAGTCTTTAGATAAGAACCTTGAGACCACCTTTTAGCCTTTTTGTTTCTAGAGGTCCCTGTGTGTGTAATGAGGTTTTTACAGACGTGCATTAATCAGATATGATTATTTACGTCTGGGGACCGACCTTTAAAGTCACCATCCAAAAGACGTGACTCAGTTTCAAACCTGCGTCCTCGGCTGAATCAGTTTGTAACTTCCATTGTTAGCTGGATTACAGGCGCACGCCACAACGCCCCGTCACAGATTGCACTCATATAAAGGTGCAACAACAACAGCTCTATTGCCTTTTTGGGTAACTTCCTACATGTACATGTACTGTACATTCGCCAAGACATGTCCTAAACTGCAGTGAGAGGTTCAAGGGAGCAAAATCATTGGTTACCACTGTAATAAATCAGCCTTAACACCAATCAAGCTGATTTAGAATCCAGTTGAAGGAAATGATAGAATTATGATTGAATCATTCTACAAATGAAATGTAAAGAGCACACTGTTTTTCTTTAATTCTGCCTAGACTACCGGTATTTAATAGTAATACAGGTCTCAGGAACATAGTCCTAGACCACTTTCAAATTTACATAGCCCTAAACATGAATGATTCCACAAGTACCCTGACATTAATCACTCTTATTCACTACAACAAGAAACATTACAAAACATCTTCGGTCTTAGACCGAAAGCTTCAGTCTCTGATATCGACGGTTGTTTCACTGAGATTAGTAAGGGGAATGTTGACAAATGTCAGTTTTATTAAAGAATGACCCATACCACATGTTATTTCTGTCTACTTCGGTCTATGCTCTAGCTGAATTCCAAGAGACTAGAATAAGAGACTAGAATTTTAGGGTCTACACTTAGTTACAGATCTACCCGGCCCTGGCAAGTGGCATCATCTAGAAAGTTAAGTTAAACTCAAGTCAAGTTTTATTTAAGTCTAGACTCGTCCTCTACTAGTACTAGACCTAGATCTAGGCCTATTCTTTTTGAGGTTAACAATATTCATTAATTTCATATTCACAGACAAATAACAGGTTGCATAGATTTCTAGGAGTAAAATTAACAATGCTCAAGTTTGTTATCTATCAAATATAAGAATTAAAGAATGTGATTGCTAATTCAAACAGACTCAGACTGTCTGCAGAGCTCAGACTGTCTGCAGAGAGTCAGACTCAGAGCAAGAATTCAAGACATAATCTGGAACTCAACTCTCAATTTATTGATGACTAATCAAGCCCGTTTCTCCAAGACTTCTGCATCCGTCTGCATCCGTCTGCATCCGTATTATAATGGTGGACAAATATAACCTGGGATATTAAGCAGAATCTGGTAAAAAATTGTTGATTAATTTCCAATCAATGACTGTAAGCAGAAACGGACAACACTGATGCGGCGGTCAGAGGTGACTGGATTGCGGAAATTCCAGCCGCAGCCATACACTCCCACATTCACCATCACCATTTATGGCAATAGACTCTGTTTACAACGGTGTGTGATCGTCGGGGACAAAAGGCGACGTTACAATTCGTGATGATAAATTATTTGAAAATAATCTGAAAGTTATTTACCTTAAGTCCAACTGGTAAAAGATTTCCGTAGGTTCTTTAAATGGCTATACCGTGTGTTTCACTACCACAAAAATAATCCAGAGTGATTTCGGCGACACACTCTCCCTGATTCGAGAAATTCGGAGAATAGATGAAGGAACAGAACAGTCCGGGTTTAGCGCTATAGCTCGATATCGATCGAGCGACGACTTTGATATATATTGGCTTGTATATACCAGAAGATGGCGCTATATCAGTTTATTTGGGATACGTGATGGATGAATTTACCATACCACTGATGGTATAAGAAACCTCACCCCAAAAAATAACTTTAGTTATTCTGAGATAGATCTATTTATTGTATTCTTGCTGATTAATCTACAAGATTCCTGACGAAAGTGTATGAGAGAGGCACAAAGCATGACTAATGTACAGTGTCTCAGCACGACATGGGCAACGCCATTTTCTTGATTACGTGACGTACTATGCGAAGTCGTTTTAATATCAAGTAAATGTATTCAAATTTATGGGTGCTTCCTTCCCAGATATGTGTGTGGTGGTGAAGTATTTCATTCACCTGCTGTTATCCTTTGTACTACGATTGCCAGAACGCAAATTGCATAAACAAGTTGGTGCTCATCACGATTAATAATTGTTTCCCTGTTAAATGTTTTTCACCAAATATAATTTTTTTCCTTCTCAGCTAAGATTTTCCATCATTGTCATTGAAAAGTAAAAGTTTTGATATTGAACTAAAAAAGTCTTTCTAACTAAAGCTTGGTGCATGATACTTGTACAACTTCGCCTATAGTACATCACATTTTCAAGAAAATGGCAACGCCCATGTCATGCAAAAAGGCATTACATTATGACAAGAATATCTTCATTTATCACATCTCTTGTACACTTTCATAATGAATATTTTACATCAAAGGGCGAGAATACATCTCATTTTTCAGAATACCTATACATTTATTCTAAGGGGTGAGGTTTCATTTAACCAGCGCCGTAGCAAGAGTTTGATGTTGGGGGGGGGCACATACATGTAATTGGTCGACGTCCTGGGGAGGGTCTACGAGGAAGTGTGTATGATCTTGGAAATTTTGGGGGGCACGTGCCCCCCGTGCCCCCTGGCTACGTGCCTGCATTTAACTACCTTACTACCATGGCATCATCACTTACCAACTAATCGAATCAAGGTTTCCATGGAAGTTACTACTAACAGCAAAGTTATCATCAAAGCTAAGTTTGTGCAACTTCGGGGCCTAGTTCGGTTATCAGCCTATACATTCAAGGGTGATGCTGTGACAACCACTCAAAAAGTGCAAATTCCCGGGGCACTGATGACACGAGCCAAACTGAATTTGGGACAAGTAGATTTAGGCCCTACACATCACGAATAAAAACAAAATGTGCCCAATTCCTGCCCCCCTGAAAATTGTGTCCCATAATTATGCCCGACTTCGGAGAATCCTTGATTCTTCAATTCCTTGCCCCCTCATTCAAATTTGCTGTTGGCATTTTGTTAGGCCCGACATCTCCCTAAATAATATTTGAATCTATTCAAACATTTATGAAAAGTTAGTTTGTAATGCATCTGGTCATGAAACCCCAACATTTCTGTTACCCCAGGTGCCCAGTCCCCCTATAAGAAAAAAAAATGAAAAGTGCTTTTTATAATAACCATATATTATCATATTGTATCAATATTTTCAATAAAATTTGATAAAAAAGGAATATTTGCTTTAGACATTAAACAGAAAGTATGAAAGTGGGGAAATATAAAATAGAGTGATGTTATACAAAGTAGCATTTGAATATACAACAATTTAAGTTTCAAAGCGTTTATTGTAAGTTTTATTGCATTTTATTTAATTGATTAGGTGTTCAACCAAACAAAAAAACAAAAAACAGAAAACATAAACACATTTTTTTTCTCAAATCGATGACATTGTCCACAATTTTGAATAATCATTAAATTAAGATAAACGAAGATGAATGACTATACTGACGGTGCTGAGTGCATAAATGAATCACCACGTTGAACCTCTTTGCGTTCCGTGAGCACTGCCTTCCTTGATTAGCGGTGTTGGTCATCTTACATCGACAAGGACGGCAATCTAACAGAGCTTTGATGCTGTTTAGAGAATAAATGAAACATTAATTAATATACATGATCGGTGGTATGATCGGTAGTATGTCATCATCATTACCAAAGGAGAATGCGGACTTTGAATCAAATGGCTTTGAGAGAAAACATAAAGAACAATGTAGGCCTTTATATTCAGTTACATTATATTGTAAAAATATTCAAATGAACTGATAAAACATAATTTTTTCACAAGACTTTTTTATTATTTTTAAAAAGCGTCATTTATATAGTTTCTGAAGCTCATAAACAAAGTAGAGATACGATCTTGGCTCAATAGAGATCCACACTTGAGATACCAAAAGTTTTGTATACATATTTACATAGCACTCCAAGATTTAATTCCTTGTTAGCTAATAAATTCCCGTTGATTTGAATTAATATAGCATTTGAATATACAGTTAAATACTAATGATCATATCAATATCTTTCATACTGATAAGAAATTCAATTCAATTTGAAAAGCTTCATGTCATTCTACATCATGAGAATTATGAAGCAATGTCCATCAAACATAAAAATGAATATGAATACTGCATTTACAGTTGTATTGTAAACGCATCACAAATCTGGTGTGATTCAGATTCACAGAAATGCGTTGAAATATAATGAGAAATAAAAGCAAAAGTTCAACCATGAGACGGAATAGAATCCTCTTGGCATTCTCTTATTGAGAAAGGATTTTGCAAGATTGTTTGAACATAATATTTAAAGGTGTTCACAGAGCTTGCCATTTTCAATGATCTGTCTAATTGATTCCAAACTATTATTGAAGACACGATGGGGCTTTGTTTAAACAAAATTATGTAAGAAAGTAAACCTTCATAATTATGCCTCGTATGATACCGATAAAATGATATCAATTTATACGTTGATTAAACCTTCTTGTAAATAAGATGTTGCCATTTTTTATGTGTAGGCCTACACTGTCTTGTAAATCATAGTAGCGCGTTGAAATTCAAAATGCTTCTCAATTGGCATCCATTCCAGACTACTAAACAATGCACTTGATGGAGTCTCGTAGCTTTGGTTTGAAATTATTCTGGCAGCTCGCATTTGAACTTTCTTGAGTTTATTTGTTTGTACAATAATCATGTATCATTGTCAAATAAAATATAAAAGAATCATGATGAACGTAATTTTGATTCTCATTCTTATTATTTTATGCACAATACAAATCCAAGGCAATCTCTGTCTCACTTCTTTCAGAGAGATTATTATTGTTGATTTAAAGGGATTACATGCACACAGGATGCCATGTAAAAAGGGCTATAGTTATAAGGATATAGCGTAAGTCTCCCATGGAACTACCACCACTCCCTATAACCAAAAGGTGAGTTGAGAAATCAAATAAAGAGTAAGAATTCATTAATTCTAATAGGTGTCAAATTAGTCAGCCTATTTGATTACTCTTGTCATTAGCTGCTTTGTTTCATTTTGTATTCCAAATATTTCACAAATGTTATATTTCTCCAACGGAGATATTCTATTTTAACAGAGATATATTATTGGACACGTGTTTTTACACATTCCCATAACGAGAATGGGAATAATGTTCTATAATTTCTAGTACAAAACAAATGGAGAGCTGCTCTAGCTCCTATCATCGGTTTTCCTTTAAAAATTAGTAATATAATATATCTGATCTGTTCAAGAACGTCAGCAGAGTCTCAAATTTTGGCGGACACTTCAAAAGAGCGAAGTGACAGAGCACCCGAGAGGGCTGGCTCCCCCGAACGGTTAGGAATAATTGTTTTTTAAATATTTGTTAATAGGCATTTATGCTTGTAAAATGTATACATGATTAGTAGAAATAAGATAATGTGCTTTCCATTCAGTGTTCTGATTAAAAAAGGATGGGACAAACACTAGGAATTAGATGTCTCTCGAAAACGCTTCGATCGAGAACGGGGGGGGGGGACATAAGTTAATAAGTATGTCCACCTTTCCCAACCTAATGATGCCCTTGGTCAGGCGCGTAGCCAGGGGGCGGTGGGGGGGTAGCCCCCAAAAAAAAAAAAGAAAGAAAGAGAAGAGAAAAGAAGGAAGAGGACATATAGGAAGAAAAAGGAGCAGGGTACAACGAATCGTCATCTATAATAATTCAATGAAACGTCAAAGCTTCCGCGCTTCGCGCGAGAGAAGGATTAAGAGTCGAGAACGGTACAACGAATCGTCTTCTTTCTCTAACAATTTAATGAAACGTCGGTGGGGGAACTGAATTCAGACAAGGATTAAGAGCAGAGAACGGTACAACGAATCGTCTTCTTTCTCTAATAATTTAATGAAACGTCAAAGCTTCCGCGCTTCGCGCAGGAGGGGGAGGGGGGACTGACTTCAGACAAGGATAAAGGGTCGAGAACGGTACAACGAATCGTCTTCTTTCTCTAACAATTTGATAAAACGTCGGTGGGGGAACTGAATTCAGCCAAGGATTAAGAGCCGAGAACGGTACAACGAATCGGCTTCTTTCTCTAATAATTTAATGAAACGTCAAAGCTTCCGCGCTTCGCGAAATCCTCCTGCTAGGAGCGCGCTTCGCGTGCTCACTACCGCCCCCTAAAATAAAATCCTGGCTACGCGCTTGCCCTTGGTCTAGTCCAATAGTTATAAACATTTCCAATCCTTTAAGCATTCAATTAATTAAAAAGAGATAAGATTTATTTTTTTAAAATGTTTTCAAACTCACGCGTTGTAAGTGAGTTTTCGCCTATGCTGGGTGCACACTCATGGCTAAGGTGAGTTATTGTTCTGCGTTTACAACGCCTCCACTTCCCCGTGATGCACAGACATCGCTTGGCTACAAGTTCACGAGGCATCGGTGTGCATGGAGGAGAGGATGAAGAAACAAAAACAAACAATTACTACATAAGATATAATATAGACCTCAAACACGGTGATGGTTATGTTCGACATGGTCTCTCATAATATTCTTCTAAAGAAATTTGTGCATGTTGGTTTTGATGAATCAAGTTTATACTGGTTTCAGGACTATCTAACTCTGAGAAAACATTTTATTACAGTATAATACAGTCATTTGCGGGGGAACTACACTAGGCCCCTTACTATTTATAATTTTCATAAATGATATCTCAAGTATACAGTTTTACCATTCCAATACAAATTATGCTGATGTTAATACAAATGATTTATGTTCTCGTCTCAATGAAGATTTAACTTGGATTTCTAAGTGGGTGACGTGCAATGAATTCTTGTTGTAATGTTGAGTCTTAAGAAATTTGAATTTATTTTATTTGAATCTAAACGTAACGTATCGTCATTTGTATATACAAAAGTTCAAATTTTGTGTTAAGCAAATCAATCGAGTTTGATAATACAATTATCTTGGAGTCATTCTCAGTTCGTCACTCAGTTGGAAAGCACAAGTTAAATAATATTTTAAAACAAAAGCAAGGAAATTTCTGTATACAGTATAGTCTCAAACGACTTAGACCATTCCATACTGCTGTAATGTTTTATAAAGCAGTTTTCCAACCTCATCTTGATCACAGCTCTTTTTTATGGTTTAATGCAGGAAAAACTTTAGTTCATGAGTTGTGTGTTTTACAAAAATCGAGCACTTCGCATTTTATGAAGAGTTGATCCTCGGTATAGTATACTGTGTTATTGTATACTTCTCTAAACCAAAGAGATATCACATCTCTTTGTCTAAACATTGATAGACTAAAAACACACGTTGGAAATAACAGCAGTCTCTTTATTTTTTTAATGTTGCATGGATGCCTTCCATTTTCAATTTTCTCTTTGCAATTATGACTGTAAAATCTCTACACAAGTATAAGACTCTTCAATTGTGATATTAGACGAATGGACAAGCTTACTCACTTTGTTAAGTTAATCAGCCCTATCGTTTTTTTATACATGGGGGGAGGCTGGGTACAAATTATAAGGCTCATTATTTTCTCTAAAATTTGATGAATATATTTTCTTTTATTTTCATTATGTTCATTTTAAAATATACATTTTGTTTGTAAATAATTATCTAGATTTTTTTCTCTGTTTGTTTGTCAATGATATTGTGTAAGATTTACTTTTTTTCTAACAATGTGCACGGACTTGCTGAAAAGCAGTCTATTTTGACTGATTGTGAGTTTTTGATACAATACAATTATAACATGCATGTCAAATATAATAGTTAACCGACTATTTAAAGATATTACACCTTGTCTTGATTGTAGGAGAATAATATATGTTACTTACAAAATAATCAATTTTAATATGTTCAAATGATTTCACAAATTTTTCAGATTCATAGCCTCACTCAGAATTTAAAAGGAATAATGGTATACCGCATTCCTTTATAGGTAGCATGTTTACATCGAATACAGTCAAGTGTCCTGAAAAATATTCCCATTCTGAATCGTACGTAACAATATGGTCTAAAAAGAAATATTTATGCCTATTCACATTCAATATGAAAATTGTATTACTGATAACATAGTAACGTGAAAGAAAACTCAGCAAAATCCGACTATGAAATGAGATAGAGATAGAGATAGATCCAAACAAATCACTTGAAATCAAGGCGCATTACAGTGCAAAAGATAAAACATAATTATATATAATATACATATTTTTACACGAATTTAATTAACAAAATTATGTCGGTGCTTTGTTTGAATAAATTAATGAGGAGACCAAATATGTATAGTTTTCTGTATCGAAGTTACTTCCAGAAAGCTAATGCATTCAATTACGAAATTACTTCGTATAAAACTAAATTTTCACATTGTCCTCATCGTAATCAATTGTATCATCAATCATCAATCGTAGTTATCACAATGAAAGAAACAAGAGCTTTAAAATAATCAATAAGTAGTTACACATTCACATTTCAAAGATTACGTTACATTATCATTTACGCTTCGTTGTATGCACTAACATCTTCAATAACGCATTCATTGACAAACAGATAAACAAAACGTTTATAATAAAACACATGACTTAGTATAATTATGTCTCACTATCTCGTAACGACATTCTCAAGAATTTTGGTCGAAAATTGTTAAATCAAAGCTCATACACAAGCATACTGATCTCTCTCTCTCTCTCTCTCTCTCTAAGTATACCATATCGATTGACTTTGGCGATCATGCTGTTCCACAACCCTCGGCTCCTAGCCTTCTCTATTAGCACCACTCCCAGTTCTTTTACTCCTCTCTCTTCTAACAATTTCTGCAGACTGTCCATCAAAAGTATCCTTCTTCTTCCCCTACTCCTCCTTCCCACAATTTTCCCTGTTAAAGGGCAAGTCCACTCCAAAAATAACTTACTTTCAATAAAAGCAGAAAAATCAGACAAACCAATCAAAAAAGTTTGAGCAAAATCGGATAACTAATAAGACAGTTATGAATTTTTGAAAAAGTATGTAAAACTATGGAACAACAAGAATCACAACACAAATTGCCAAGATGGTTATCAGTTTGTGACGTCATGTCCTCACAACTTATCAATTGCTTTATATAGTTTAATCCCATTAATTTCCCTTTTTATCCCCCAAAACTTGATTTCCCCATGCATGCCTTTGCCCAGGTTATATGATTTGTATCATATTGCGTGCATGACATTTCCCAAAAACTCTTATGAATTTTGAAGAATTGATACTATTTTCTGAATATTGTATTTCATAATTATTGATTTTTATATAAATAGTTTATCAAAATTTAATTTTTCATGATTTAACTGGACAAAAATTACTCTTTATTTGTGCATTCACACAAAAACATATTACTAACAATCTAACTTGGATGCTGGTGTGAAGATATAAGATTCTTAGGGTGAAAATAGGAATTTTATATTATCAATATAAAGAAAATAATTAGTGGATAGTGAGGACCATACGTCACAGACTCATGAGTGAGTTGCCAATTTGTGTAGTGATTTTCAAAGTTTTTCATGTCATTAAAAATTCATAACTTTCTTAATAGTTATCCGATTTTGCTCAAACTTTTTTTTGATTGGTTTGTCTGATTTTTCTGCTTCTATTGAAAGTAAGTTATTTTTGGAGTGGACTTGGGCTTTAAGGCAAGATTCTCTAGCCTAGTACGTGTAATGTGACCCATGAACTTCAACTGCCTAGAACATCTCATGTATCATTTTCCTTTGCACTCCAGCTCTTCTAAGAACTTCCTCATTACTAACTTTATCAGTCCAAGGGATTTTCATCATTCTTCTTAAAAACCACATTTCGCAACTTTCCAACCGCTTTTTAGTATCAGAGGCTAAAGTCCATGTTTTACTACCATACAAGTACTGGGTAGATGTAACAATTCAGTACTCTTATTCTGGTCTTCATACCCAATTTGCGATTTGTCAGAATTTTGCCTAACTTTGAAAATGCAGATTTAGCGAGAGCAGAGTATACGGCTTCTCTTGATTTCTGTCTCACATCTGGTATCATCGGAGATCATGCTGCCGAGATAGTTTAAAGAGGAGACTTGTTTAATAACCTGTTCTTTCAGTTTCAAGTTACATTTTGGACTGCTCTTCTTGGAGACTACTAGGCACTTCTTTTTATAGTTGTGTAGTCCCTCTCACTTTCCTTTACAATGGCATCCAGGAGTCTCTGGAGATCTTTCTCTGATTCAGATAATAAAATATTTGTGATTGAATGGCCACCCACTCGTATCCATGATTTTCATTCTCTTCGAATGATTTCACTATACATATTGAACAGGTCCGGCGACATCATGAACACACTGTCTGACTCCCCGTCTGATGTTAATATTATACAATATAATATATTTTCGTGTGATACAAGAATACATTGCCCGAGCTATGACAATATATTCTTGTATCGACTCGTCCATGATTGCCATAGCTCGAGTAATAAGCCAATATATTCTTGTATCACACTCAAAGCCATCCAATAATATATGAATATACATGTACTGGCGGGAGTTTATGTAAAATTGTATCATAACTATCATTGTAATGGTGCTAACTTGAAGATCTCTTTGGTGATCTCCGGCGTCGCGTACATTATGCCACGTACGTTTTGGCCAGCAAAATCGCCCTAAGTAAATTCACCAACACGAGAATCGCTTGATTGATACACCCGGCCATCTACCCCCCTTCTCTCGATCGATCTCTCTCTCTCTTTCCATTCTCTCTCCGAACTGATCTAAAAGATAATGACATTACGAGGTAAGAACAGTCATTACGCCTAATCTTTCCAAATGATGTTCTAATGTGAAAAAAAGCTTATTCCTCGTGGATGAGATAGTATGACAGATAGTATGATTTCTGTTGTTTTGGTGCCAGTCATTACAAATAAAGCAGGTCGCATTACTAGTAAGGACAACTATAGACCTATAGCAGTGGCTAGTGTCCTGTCCAAAGTGCTGGAAAAGATACTGAATGGTAGGTTGGAGATGTATATTCTTACTAAAGATAACCAGTTCGGTTTTAAAGCCAAACATGGCACTGACATGTGTATAATTATTTGCTCTGGAGGAAATTATTGCAAGTTATCGTAGCAGAAATTCTTCCTTGTTTCTTTGTTTTCTTGATGCTTCCAAAGCTTTTGATCGGATAAATCATGAAAAATAGTGAGCACTTCAAATTTTATTTTTTTCTTTTTCACTCAACAACCGCCCCCCCCCTGTTGAGTCCAAAAAAATTGCATACGATCTCCCTCCAAGCAGTTCCCCAACTTGAGTTGACAGCCCTGATTATATAGTTGTGTACAAGCCTATTTGTTAAAATGTTAATCTTGAATTCACTTCAAATTATCTTTGTGAATGAGTTAATGCAATTAAGATTAGAATATACCTATTGGTGGACAGTTGCCAACATCGATTATGAATTATCAGTTTATCACTGGTTCTTCCGATGGGCTACAATATGGAATATGGAATGTGGGACCATTAGAAACCCATAGAAAAATCTCTAATGAACCAACAAGAACCCATAGAAAAGATCTAATGGACCAACAGAACCCATCATAGAAGAAAATATATAATGGACCCACAGAAACCCATAGATGTGGGTAGATGTTGGTCCAATAGAAGTTTCCTATTGGTCCATCAGCATGTGTTGGTCCAATAGATATTTTCTATTGGTTTCTGTGGGTCCAATATTTCACTTTCCCTATTGAAACCAATAGACACCAATAGCTCTAATGGTTTCTGATGGTCCAATATGCGGATCCTATATTGGAATTTCGACCTGGGTAGTATATTGTTCTAGTTATAGTTGAGCAGAGATTGTTACAATTAAGTTACAACTTATTTTGTTCTACATATACTTATTTTAATCTTGCAGTTACAGGTACAGCTTAGAGTTAGATTGCTATACTGTTATCAATCTTACAGATACAGGTTACATGTTACAGTTACATTGTATATAAGTAGTATAGTTTAGTTTGTTATATACTCTTTAATCTTTGTACGATTTATACTCATCATCATTCATACTCAGCTCTTTTCCCTATATGTAACATATTTTTTTATGGACCTCTGCCTTGTGCAGCTGAGTCTGAAATAAAGTTCTGAATTGAAAATTGAATTGATGGTGCAAAACAAAGAGCAGAAATATTAATTGTAGGCCGAAATATTTGTCATTCTTTAGTTTTTCCTTTTTTTCATCATCATTGATGCGGACTTTCTGCCTTTTTTCTTCTTCTTTCTTTCTTTCTTTCTTAAGAAGGGGGCATCAGTATTACCACAGTGAATAAATTTCAATTCAACAAAGCTGTAAATGTGCAAATGTCCAGGGTGCATAGAAGAAGAAGAAGAAGAAGAAGAAGAAGGAAATATAACATCGGCTCTACATGTACCAACGTACAGCTGTATAGTAGGATCGACCTTTTTCTAAGGTGTAATTTTAGATGGGCGATTTATAACGTTGCCGCATTATCGTGTGTACTGTATACGTGTATAATACTAGCACTGCACTACAATACATGCTCTGCAAATTTAAAGTAAAAATGAAGCTTCATTACATTCCTTTCTTGCCTGTGTTCCTGAGCCTTTTGGCTTTTGAAGTTCACGCCATTTCGTTCATGTTAGCTGCTAATGTCAGGAGATGTCTTAAAGATGAAATACACAAAGATGTGTTGGTAACTGGTGATTTTAAACTGTCTGATGCACCAGGACACAAGACAACATTGCAGGCAAGTATTGCACGTCTTTACAATTACAGACAGTAACGTAACGCTAGCACGTCCAGGGTCAAGTTGGTGGTGTAAAAATAAAGACGCTTTTGAGAGTGTTAACTGTTTATGTGTATAAAACAAGAATATTTAATGCGAGTTACGTTGTCTTTGCATGAACAGAAATTGTGCAAATGAAAAGTTTGTGTGACATCTGGTAGATGAATTGAGGAGAATTAGCACCACTGGCACTGCCAACAGAGCAGAGTGATGTCCGACTGGAATTCTGGATATGGACTAGGCCTAGACCGAAGATTTCTGTCTCTTTCGTTCGTTAGCCTCTGATTTGGGTAGGGTCAGCTCCTCTCTTTAGAGACAGAAGCCGACCATAGGGACTGCATTGTAAACTACTGCTCATGTCCGAACAGTAAACTTATGCCCAAAATACTACAATTACTACATTTTACCCGATGCATATCCGATGCATTTATAGTGTAAAAATAGGTATAGGCTTAACTACATCGGTTCCACGTGAGCAGTAGTTTGCAATGCAGTCCCTATGGTCGGCTTCTGTCTCTAAAGAGAGGAGCTGACCCTACCCAAATCAGAGGCTAATAGAAATGAACGAAAGAGACAGAAATCTTCGGTCTAGATATGGACAAACGCTGGTAGTCTGAATGATTTTTAAAAATTAGTAATATGATCAGAACCGTCTCTAGATCTACTAGCCTTAAGGGGTAGGTGGTAATAAGAGATATGATATTGATATCACCTAGCCTTAATTGGCACCCATACCCTTGTGTGAAGAGGCAGGTAAATCAAACCTAAAATGCGTTTGTAATCACCACTCACTTCCCGCACATGACAAACATTGCACGCTGGCTTTGGAGTTCGCTAGTGCACTCTTCTTTCTTCTCATTCAAAGCATTTTGATATCGATCAAGAATTTAATGAAAAAATTTGATTTTGACATCGGAGTGATAGCGATTTGCTAACCTTCTGGCTTCTACGTGTTCCTGATGATAATTAGTTAAGGTGCAATTTACATTACAAAAACGCTGACCTCTTAGTCTTACGAGAGTTCATGATGTTGGTTCCAGCTGAAATGCAAAGACATGCGATGTACACGAACTGTTATTGCATTACCAATTTGATACCTACTTTACGATAATTAATAGCGATTGGTTAAGTATAAGGAAGCCCAGAATTAGCCCACGCACTGAGTTCACTGCATTTAGTAAACTTCCTGCACCTTTTTACACTAATTATTTGCTGCTGAGAAATTGAAAGTTATTTTTTCAGGGTCAGGATAACAATCTTGAAGAAGGCAGATTTTATTGAGCTTTGCATTTGTCAATAACATCCGTCTCACTCTTTATACTCTGCAGATAAGGGTGATATTTGATATCTAAAATATTAGTTCCCCCATTGATTAACATATTGTTAACTGTGTTTAACCCCATCTTCATTTATTATTATTTTAACAGGTGACAGATTCTAAGGGCCATACATTGTACACAAGAGAAGAAGCTACGGAAGGAAAATTTGCATTTACTACAGATGACTACGACACATATGAAATTTGTTTTATGACAAAAGTACCTGCAGGTAAGTTTTGAGATGAAAAGTATAAGTAGCAAGTAATCTGTCAATTCATTGTGACTTAACTGTTATTTTTAAAACAAATTAAAAATCATCTGATGGATCTTATGCATAATCTTTACATGTATACAAATTGTCAGCCCTGATCATCTCTATCCTCAACCCAATTATACAATATTCAAAACTTATTGTTCAAAGGTCAATGAAAGCTTAGAAAATTGAGTCTCTAATGAATATATCAAGTTTAGAAATGTATTAGAGAAGGGGCAAGAAATTTTAGTTGCATTATTTAGTCATTATTGACAATTTGTTGTTTGATTTGAAATAACCACCACTACTACTACTACTACCTGATTAATTTGATAGCAGTGTATTTTTATTGTGGTATAAAAAAATACTATCCAGTATCCACTCATTTGTGAATAATACAGGCTTGTCAATCCACATAACCTTTGAATCATTTGAATACAAAAAAACTAACTAAATAAAACAATTCTATGCTAGCTAATATTTATCTGCTGGTGCTGGTATAAAGATGTTAATACTGAGAAACACTCGTACATGATTTATTTCATTCTCACAGGAATGCGTGCAGGAGAGAGAGAAGTCAGTATTGTGGTCAAACATGGAGTAGAAGCTAAGAGCTATGAAGATGTGAGTTTTTATTGTATTATAAAGTTCATGTCATTAGATGAATCACGTAAGGTTTCCACATTACGTACATGTAGTTCTCACAGGGCAAAAAAAGGGAATAATGCTGGGAGATCAAAACTTGAACATTGTACACTTTTGTGTACATCTTGACTTTTAAAATATGGAGAGAGAGTTCTTTTTTTTGTGTGTGCAATGAACACACATAAAAAAAGAAAATGTTACTTTAAGAAAGATTGGTTACAAAGAAATCCAAAGTTAACATTTGTATGAATGTATTGTTCAAGAAATGTTGCCTAAGATTTGGTAGAGTGTAATCGTAAAATATGGATGTTTTTATGATTATTTGTATGTATCAGTATACCACAATGTTGTATTCATTGAAGTTCTTGTATCACATCTCCTGGCTACATTTTATGTTATATACTTTGAGTCTCTTGCAGTCAACTGCATTTGTAACAAATACCCTGTATGCATTGTATCAAATTAAATGGCAGTTTTTTAGTTTTGTAACCCCTCTCTGAACTACTACCTTATTGTTTGTTTTCACAGTTAGCTAAGTCTGAGAAGCTGAAACCGATGGAGATAGAACTAAGGAGGTTGGAAGATCTGTCAGAAGCTATTGTTAATGACTTTGGATACATGAAAAAGAGAGAGGAAGAGATGAGAGACACAAATGGTAATTATTAAAAGCTTACATATGACAAATGTTATTATCTTGAAAAAGTTGCCCAAATTACCTGAAATGAGAGGACAGAATATCAGAGTATCCTATGACAGAATATGATACGTATTGTTTTTAGTGTGACCTGTTCCCTTGCTGTTCTTATTCACCAAAATTTTATGTTGAAACTAACCTTCAAAAAGGGAAAATTTTCGCTACACAACCATTATTCTCTCATTTCCTTTCTCATTGTATTTATTCTAAAAGAGTTTCCAAAGCTGTTGTGTAGGTTATTTCCTTACATTTGTTTACTATTATTCTAACTTATACATGTATCTCAAAGTATTCGCTTGGATCCAGCTGAGGCATGTGGCTTGTCATTGTTCAAAACTCACCTGCCCCGGACAAAGGAATTAATTACTGAAATTTGTCAATCTGTCTGTCAATTGAATCTAGTGTCGCAAAGCCACTGGCCCTTAGTCAGGTGGCTTAGTGAAATTATCGTTACTTGCCGGACAGGGGCGTCGCCTCGTAGTCCACAAATAATTTGTAAGGTAATAAAAGATTGATTTGTTGTTGTACAAACGCCATTTTTGGTACAGGGCTTCATTAGGACCTGCTAAATGATGGTAGGGTAGGAGCCCCCGGCATACATATTCATATATGTGTGATTGGGGCCCCATGGCGTTGTACAACAACAAATCAATGTTATATTACCTTACACATTATTTGTGGACTACGACGCCCCGCCCACACCCTTATATGATATTCTTGCCGGGGCTCCTACCTAATATCGTTCAGTAGGTCCCAAGGAAGCCCTGTACCAAAAATGGCATTTGTACAACAACAAATCAATGTTATAAAATTATTTGGGGCTCCAAAAAGACGCCCCCACCCCCACACCCTTAAATTGAATTTTTTGCCGGGGGCTCCTAGCCTCATATCATTTAGTAAGTCTTTAGGAAGCCCTGTACCAAAAATGGTGCTTTTATCCGGCAAGTAACGATAATCGATAAATTTGACGCTAAGCCACTTGACTACCTGTCTCTGTGGTCTAATGGTTAAGGCACTGTTATTTTAAGCCAGTTACCCGGGTTCTATCCCTGGCAGAGACATTTTGTCAACCTTTGCAAAAATTTCCAAAAGGGAGGACAGCAATGGAGAACTTTGATTTAAGTACGCAACCATTATTCTCTCATTTCCTTTCACATTACATATATATTATATTAACTTTCAATTTTTTTTTTTTTTTCAGAATCTACAAATTCAAGAGTGTTGTACTTCAGTATCTTCTCAATGGTTTGTCTAATGAGCTTAGCGACATGGCAAGTCTTCTATCTCAGACGCTACTTCAAATCCAAGAAGTTGATTGAATAGATTCTCAATCTATGGTGCCTTCATTCATTTCTTCCTTTCTATATTTCTATTTCATTAGTTCCTAAATATGGGTTTGGGCAAATAGCATAGTAATGACCAAATAATATACTGCTCATTTCTAATATGAAATATCTGCTAGATCTTGCTGTCCATTTAATTTAATGACTTACATGTTGAATTTCTCTCATTTAGTTGGATGGGGGATGGGTGGGAGGTCATCAACATGCTCTTTTTATCCATTAGGATATTAAGATTTTTATTAAATTTGTTACAACCATGTATGTCTTGCAAGAACAAAAAATGTGGAAATTATTTAGATACAAGATACAAGATGATGTCATCACGCAATTAATTGGTCATTTTGATGATGTCATCATCAAAACTTCAGTTTTGTGTCATGTGATTACTTTGACAATGATTAATAGACCCAATTTCATGACTTTATTGAGACAATCCTGTGATCTTAAAACATTCAGCAATTTTAGCACAGTGGAACAGCAGTGTACAAATGTAGTTTGTGTAAAGGTGCAATGTATTATGGTTACAAAAAAGATCTTGGAGTTACGGTGAATCTGCATTTCTGCTGATTCATAGTCAGGTTGTGGATTTTCTTTTTTAGTTGGTGCAGGAAACAAACCTGTTCACTATTTTGAATAGATGTTTAAAAGGAAATAAAGTATACAGATTGGTGTGTTTAAATTCAGGCTCCCTGACTTGCTGGTTTGGTGTTTTCATTTGATTATCACCATGTGATTACATTTGTTCATTCTTCAGATATGGTTTGCAATTTGTTCATATTTCTGTAACATGTAATGCAGAAGACGACAATTTCAAGGAACTTTGTATTAGGTTTCTTCTGAAATCTAGGTTATTTATGGAGATTTAGAGGCATGCTTTATTGTAAATTGTCAGTTAAAGATGTCTTTCTAACTTTTAGGATGGATATCATACATATATTATAGTGTTATACAACACCTACTTAGATCCTTGTCATTTGATTGGAGGATTGTTGGTCACATGATATTCAATAAATAATACTATTGCACGACCGTGCATTTTTGGTTATATTCGCCGTGCATTTTGGGTTATATGCAGACTGCGACGCGTACGTACCTCTCTGCCCTGCACGTATCCCATTGTTATTAGATGCGCGCATCTGACGCGGAGGCAATCTGAATGTAATCAAGAAGGCCTGACTCCAACTTTAATTTATCTTTAATTATTAAAGATAAAGGAGCAAAGCATAATTTGTTGAAAGATGTTGTATAAAACAAATAATGAATGTTTTTCATTCATTCAATAGTGCAAATATTTTCATTCGTTGAAAGATTAACGTTAATTCTATTCAACTCGGCTGACGCCTCGTTGAATAGAACGTTAATCTTTCAACTCATGCAAATATTCGCAATATTGAACTCATAAGCATTCATTATTTGTATATTATTTCTCTATATCTCTACATCTTGTGCACTTTGCACATTAATTTGTCTCTTTCTGTGTAGTAATGGTGTCAGTGTATGATATTTTCCTTTTGAATTAGATTGTAAGCATTTTGTTGCTTTTCTCATAATATCTTCTCTAAGATGATGGATGCATGGTAATAAGTATAGATTAATAATGAATGAGGCACTCATTGTATTTTCTCATATTCAAGTTTTTCTCTTTCTTTTCCTTTCTTTTTATGTATGTGTGGAAATGTGATTAAAGTTGTTAACTGCATGTTAATTAAGAAAATCTTGTATGTCAAAACATTATAGGAGAGAGGTTACTTTATGTAAGGTGCATAAATCTTTGCTAGTCTCTGTGGTTTCCCAATTTCTTTTATTTATAAATGAGTTTACATATAATCTTGAATGGGATAAAAGGGTAGATCTATATCCAAGATGAGCACATTTCATAGTCTGCATGACGGATGAAATATCCTCAAAGCAAGTGTTATATACCCCTGTATCTCACATAAGAAAAGTCATTCAATATTATTGATATTAATTGTATGAAATCTATTACACCATTATTATTTGTTATTAATGTCAACATTAAACAAAGGGACAAAACATTTGTCCTTACTCAAGCATTTTGCAAGGGCTACACACGTACATCCATTATCTTAGCCTATGTGTATTAAAATGCATATTAACGTTTTTTAAAGCGTTCAAGTAACCCTAATGATGAGATATGGGGGGAAAATCCACGGTCATCCAGGTTATTTTTCACAATCCATGAGATTTTGTTTTCAAAATTGCATGGTAATAATGGGTACTTTTTTAGCAAACTGATTTTTCTGGTCAGTGCAAATGCCTTTATACAAATAATAATACCCAATATGTAACAGACAGGCTTTGGCTGGAGTATATCTTACCTTGGAATAAGATTACATAACTTAGTCTCTTCTATATCTTGTCATTTACATAGGTGCTTTGCTTTGATACTAGATTTAATGTGTATTATCACACTTTACATTTTAGTACTGAAGTCTCATGATAAGAGCAAATTTTGTAACATGCATTTCAAAAGTGTGTGATAAGTCTTGTCTTCTGTCATGAATCCATTTATGTAGTTATTTCTAACGTGCTCTTCACTTCTATTAATGCATTTCCAGATATTGTGAGTATATTCTATGTAACTACAATGAGTGTAGTCCAATTTATCACAGATAATGGATGTAGTTCATCTTTCTTTATGAAATCTTATTTAAAGTTGACCTTTGTTATTAGAATAAATGTCCTGCAGTGTTTTTATATTTCTGAAGACTTTATCTTGTCATTAGAATATAAATAAATTCTAAAAAGAATACCTGTTGGCTTGTTATCCGGCAGTTTATAGATTTTGTGCTGTATGTTTACTTTTGTTAGGTGCAATTATGAGATGTTTAGATGAATATTTAAAGAATGGAATGGGATTTCAGAACTCAGAGAGTGTTGGAGACATGTGAGTTTTGTTAGTCTGTTCAGGACAGAATGTGATGCTTATGAACGAGCTGAAGACAGGAGTATTGTTGACACAAGTCGGTCGCAATGAAAATGTATAAGATGAATGGGAATCGTGTAGAATAATCAGATTTTAAAAGAAAACTATTCAAACGTGAGAAAATAACATTCCACCGAATTGTCTGTGAAGAGTATAATTATTGCCTGACGACTTTCTCCTGTTGAAAAATGACACGTAGCTGATGTGAAGTGGTTAATTTTTCATAAGGGGAAGAATGTGTAACGATCACATAATATTTTGAAAAATAATCAATCAAAATACATGTATATAGGAAGGAAACAATTCATTACCTCAATTATGAACATTATCTTTCATTTAATAATTAAAGGAAAAAAGCATCTGTCAGGAAACACCCGCACTACCCGTTGACGCCTTTTGAGTGCTTAGTATCCAGCCCTCTCCTTTCCATATTCCAACTAAATATGTTACCCTACATATTAGATTTATGTGACTCTAGTGCAATGTAATACAGAATAGTAGTATCATTATTCAAATGGTAAAACAAGTAAATTCAGACATTGATTCTAGTTTACATGACGATTGCACAAAATAAACTATTTCCCTTCATCACTTATTCTGTTATACTCGTCATTGGTCTTTGAAATGACGTACAACTCTTTGCTTAGGGCATTGTCCTATATAGTTTATTCATACTAATCCGTGTCTCCTATAAACATTTTGATAGATCAATGGTCTAATAAAAGATCCACTCCCCGCACTATTCTGCACAGTCAATGAGTAATATGCCTTCTAGTTCTACGTATTGGCCGAATGGTTTTTTATGGACCTTATCTTTTGTGGCTGTGCTCCGAAGCATAGAGATATATCCGCCAGACCTTTGTACTCCCAATCGGGGTTAGAGTCAATAGCCTAGCAACGATGACAACGTTGTAGGATCTCAATATTCCCATTTTCTTCAGCAGAAACTCAGATACTTGGTTGCATGCTCTTCCTGTCTATTTTGCACACTTGTTTATGCTTTTGTTTGCTTTGGATTTGACTTCAACGTGGCGATACCAAACAATTTTGTATAACGTCGAAGTATTGAGGTTTACATTGTGGTGTAAAATCGTCTGTCAATGGGGATATTACATGTATTTTCGTTTATTCTGAAGTATTGATTTAACATAATGACGTTAATGTGATTCACCACACATCGTGATCAGTCGATGAAAGAACACAACCGCGACCATATCATAACTTGATATCTTTTGGACATTCAAGATAGCTAGGTCTCACTGTTCCAATGAGATTATAATAATATAGCAATGCGACGTGTGGCCTGATTAATCAATCTACCTTAAATTAACCACCACGAAGTTGAGAAAAGATAGGAACTAAGAAGGAAATCTAGAAGTAAATGTTCTGATTTTCAGAAGGAAGATCAATAGAAGATGGGTGACGAACCAGACAACGTGAACACTGAAGGGGGTGAGGTCGACCCTCAGGCTGAAATGAAAACCAACAACAAGGAATTCTTACATCTTTTGAAGGAGAAGAAGCAAGCAGAAGATGCTCTGGCCGAGAAGATTAAAGAATTACATCGAGTTGGAGGTAGAAATTATGAACTGATGCAACGAGTTGAACAACTAGAGAAAGAGGTGAAAATTTCCTACAATCCTATATTCATTTTACAGAGTAAATATTTTCTAATATTATTATAATAGTGTTACTTTAAATTAAAGTAACACTATTAGAATAAAGTCTTTAATCATGCATTCGAGTATTAAATGGATTATAAGATCACTAAAACAAATTGTTTTCTTTCAGTCACTGAAATTGTTATTATTATTATCATTAATATTATTATATAAATCCCCTGTGTCGACATATCTTATTAGATTCCTTATGTATAGCAAACGCGGAAGACCATGACATGGCGCTATAAAAACATGGGGAAATATCATTGAAAATGAATGTCAGTAATATTATAGGCTTAATTAATGGATCGTTGAGGTATTATACATACATAATCGAATCACTTACGAAACAGTCGATATATAGCTGTATTACACCCCAAAATCGTACAAGCCAATTAATCCAATGCTTTATATATTTTTTCCTTCCATTTTTCATATCTCAACCTCGTCAAAATTGTTAGTTAAGATCACTACAAAATTATTCGGCTGTGCCTTGAAAGCTGATCTATTTTACTTTTTTAAATATTTATTTTCATAAGTTTTGAGTGATTATATCACAACCATCGTACAAAAATAAGTCTGAATATTGATTTCACGGTTTGAAATGCAAAAAACTCCCTACCTAAACTATTCCTCGCCAGTGTTTTCCCCAAGGTCCACCATACTTATGAGTTCACCCCCCGAAATCCTAGTTACGGACCTGACAGATGGAAAAGAAAAAGGAGAAGAAGAAAAAGTATGTAGGCTCAGGGGAATACAGTAAGCCTACCACCCCTTTAAAAAAATTAAGAAAACACACAAAATAAGAATAATTATGTCCCTATTACCCTGAAGTTTATTAACACAATCCTGCATCACTTCTGTTTGTTTCAGCTTGCTGAAACAAAGGAACATAAAAAAGCAATGGAGAAAAAGCACAAGGAAGAAACACTGAAAGCTGTTGAGAATATGCCACATGAAATGGGCAGTACGGCAAATATTTCAAAGGTAAGATTTTGGAATAGGACAAGATTATCAGAACGGAAGAAAACTTATTTGAATGTTTACGACATCAAATGAGTATTATGAATATTTGCTGGTGTTTGATCTGTAAGTTTCCTAAAAATTTGGTGATCGATGTATTTTTGAGTGCCCAAGTTTTGAAAACAAGATATCTTTCCCTCTGATGTGACCTCGCCAATAATGCGTGTATATGTATATTCTTTCAACAAACATTGTAAATTTTGCATAGACGGGATTTTTTTTTAAATTCAATTTCTTATTTCATTAAAAAAAAAAAAAATATATATATATATATATATATATATATATATGAGATCTTCAAAGAAGGAAAGGAAAATAATGTATTTCATTTTAGATCTACATATTACAGTTTCAGTTTCACTTTTATTTTTCATTTCCAACAGAACAGTGATTTTGACAAGAAATCAGATATACAATTCAATATTCAATAATATAATGCATTTTACATGGTTTAAATTATAAAATAGAAAGTATACATAAATATCCAGTATAACAGCTTTTGTTTCCTATGCATAATATTCTATAATTCTTATTGTATGTACTTTGATGTTTGATTTGTAACAATTCCTATGTGGATCAATCTTTACTTAATCTTTTTGATCAATTTATATTTATCTTACAACATTTTTATGTATCCCTTACTGTCTCGTAATGAATTTTCATTTTCCTTGTTTTTCTCAACTTTGATGATCCTTATAATTATGTTCCCCTTATTATCTCATGATTGGGAAATTTATTTTCTTTTTCTTTTTCAAATAGTATATTTTGCTATTAATGTGTTAACTCTTTTTTTTCATGTGGGAATAAATCTTTGAATTTGTACCTGAAGTCCTGAACTTAAACATGACACGTTATTTCGCAATATACTTCCACATTCCGAATATTTCTTTCGATTACATTCACTTTCATTCTTGACCTGATACAGCTGAAGAAGATGCGACCGAAGACAGGTGTAAAACACGCTAATGCTCGATTGAAACCAAGAAAGAAAGCAGCTACAGCATCTAACAAGAACCTCAAGAAAGAAGCAGAAGCTGAAGCACAAAAAGTAGCAAATGAAAAGGATACATACAAATATTATGAGGTTAGTTCTGTAACACTACATTGCACAAAGACGCAACTAGATCTAGTCAACTCTTTTTGCCTTTCTTCCAAAAAAAAAATACAAAAAATACAAAAGCACGAAACACAAGAGAAATATACAACCGCAAACAACTGTTTATCCTTTCACTAACTTGACTTATGAGTGGGGGAAAAAAATCCTTGAAACTTTTTGTTTAAATAAAAATTACCTTTAGACCTATCAAAGGGAAGGTCTGAAAAGTGAACACCGACTGAACTCGCATGCAAAGTGAACAAATATACTATCACTGATGTAGATAATATAATTATTATCGTTTACATATTTTCCTTTCAAACTTTTTAGGAGATCGCCCAGAGATACCCTCAAATAAGGTTATCCGTATTGATGGCAGCAGAGAAGAAATTCATCGATGCTGATATAAACGGAGATGGAGTAAGCATGTTTTTAACTTTTTCTTTTTGACTTAAAGTTTTATGAACATCAAAGTAGACCAGAGGCATTTACAAGAAGCCTTACCCACGTCGGCTAGTTTTTAACATACCGTAGAACAATTTTAAATGCTTCCTTGTAGGGACAAATGCCTAAATTAATGTTGGTCTAATGTCTTCTCCTATTCAAAACGTTCTAGCCACACCCTTGCCTTAGGAATCAAGATGCCATTTCAATTGAATGCGTAATTATTATGTGTTAAAAATTAATGGACAGGTCTAATGATGAGCTATATGTTTAATCGTTTCAGGGCAAAGGATTTGATTGATGCCTAAACATTACCACCCAGAAACATATCAGCAATTTATTTCGCATTAAAATTCGTCACGAAAAGTTTAGTAGCAAAATATTAATAAACCATTATGTCTTCCCGCTCTGCAGACAATAGATGCGCAAGAATTGGACAAGATTCTGGAGAGCGGGAACATGCTTTTCACTAAACAACAAGTTATGGATATTGTCAAGGAGATTGATTCTGATGGGTCCAATGATCTTGATTTCATGGAATGCCTTGTGGTAAGAAACTCTTGATTGCTAGATTTGTAATTCGCTAAATTTGTAAGTCCTGAAACGGTTCGAGACATGAAGTTGATGTGGATTCTCCCTGCCATAATTGTCTATTCGTCTAAGTGTATACTCGCATAATATACCTTCAGTGTTTAGCTTTACAATGGCATTATGAATCCGATCATAATCATTAAAGATGTAAATTTATCAATGCGAATCTTTTGTCCAAAAGTAGTATTACATGTTTTTAGGAATCTTTTCGTTAGATTCATCGAAAGGACAACAATCTTCATCCCTCTTTTCTTCATAAACACATTAAAAAAACTTAAAAGCCGTTTATACATCGGATTTTCTAAACTAAAATTACAAAGTTCATGGATATCATCGACCAGAAAACATTTTGATTTGGTGTATATATATTTTAGATTATAAATAAGCTTTATATAGGTTTCCGGTCAAACTTGGGTAACTGATTTACGGGAATATACATTCAGCAATCTTTAGGGAATTGGACATATACAGCTTTTATTAAATATCATGTATAATAGTCATGTTCCTTCCAAATTTTTGCTTACAGGTTATCGACAGGTTACATCAGAACAAGAAAACAGCACTACCAACCACTCTGGAGCAGAACAAAAGTACCGTTTGTGTGATTCAATAGATACTCTTAAACATGAACTCTTGTCGCTTGAACAACTGCGTATTTTCAATTTGAAATATGTGCGGTTTCAGTCAAATTTGTCAGTTGAATATTATGTAATTATACCATCGATATCAACGGTGCTAACTGCAGAATCCATATCTTTATAACGGACTGTAGGACCCTGGAAACACACTGTGGGTGGATTGGGACAAAACCTATTGAGCATAATTTTGTTCGCAAATGGCAAGTTATAAGTTGTGCTTTGAAGCGGAAATGTATGTGAAAAATGTAAAAGATCTTATGATTTGCAGAGGATAAGTAAACGCAGCAGCGGTATTTTCTCAGTGTGTGCTAATGATCTTGATTGAAAGAATATAATTATATAATTATAGGACCGAGCCAACTCACACGCAGTAAGCGTGATATTGAAGCTGAGAGTAAATAGTTACTAAGGCATTTTTAAACGACAGAGGCAGAGGTAATTGAATGGTTCTTATAGGCTATATTCGTTCCTTGAATATACTCGTCTTTGAGTGAAGTTATAAGAATATTTTGAAAGCAATATCAAACATTTCGGCAAGAAATCAATCGACCATGTTGTCTCTTTGACAACACTACGTCACAGAATTCCCTGTCCAATATTTATGGATATTTTCCCCTAAGTCAACGTTACATATTGTATTCTTTCGAATGTTTCATTTTATTAGATGGAATAAACATACTACATGTATATGTTATTAGATATGCAGGGCAAATCTCGAGAATATTGTTCTGTCACTGATAACCTGACTATATATATACATGTATATATTATGCCATTCCTTTCACAGATTAGAGTTTGAAGGTGTTGATGGCATTATTAGATAAACAATGTTATTAACACTTGCCTCTCTTGATCAAGATGTTCCAAGTGGCTAGCATGTAGAATTCATTTCTTCAAAAGTACTGTGTGCTGACAAGAATGGCTTGAGCTGTAAGTCAATGCCATAGCACTTTGGAAGCACACATTTATCATAAATTGTGACGTACACTGTACTCAGAATACTGTTCTATTCTTAAGAAGTTATAAAATACTTTGGCAATATCTTTGAACGCCTTCATGATGTGCTTGTTTCTTACAGAATGTGCTATACATGTACTATGCAATACAACAAGTGAGCTTCTCAGTCTTCATGTCCAAGATTAAATTACATTCAGTTGTAGAAAATTACAGAAACATATAATAATAAAAGGGATTATCTGAGATCTTCATGGTATTTTCATATGTAAATAAAGATTTATGATATACAAGTACTTGGGATTGTTCTTAACAATGTATAGTGGCAAGTAAGAAGAGAAAAAAAGAAGAAAAAACAGTCGAATAAAACTGATCTGTAGAAATTTCATAAATTGTAAACTGGGAATTTATAAGGCCTTATTGTGCTATCTTCTTTCAAAAATAATAGTATACAAATATACACTGTCTTGAGAGGTTCTGGTTAAAACTATGCGCAAGAGGTGACTCCAATAGTACTATTTGCTGAGGGGCGCAGCCCCGAAGCAAATGGTACTTTGAGTCACCGACTATAGTTTTTAACCTCGAAAAGAAGGCATGGTATATTTGTTTTATATCCTGCATCAAAAATTTATCTTAAAAAAAAAAAAAAACAATTTACAATTTGAAAAATTACAATTTTTATTAAAAAAGAATAAAAAATGAACACAAATTATTAGATTAAAAAAATATATAAATCAAAATCAAAAATTTCAAATTGAAAAAAAAAAAAATGTCAACCCCCAAATAGTACTCTCATATAGTACTTCTACTCCAAAATAGTACTCCCAAATAATACTTTTTCAGAGCAACATTCCTTTGCATACCTGCCATCTCCTACGCACAGATATGACTCACTTTGTTTACATGACATGTACTAATACTTGTGGTATCTAATCGGTGTTACATACCGATGCATTTATCTTGCGCTCATGAGTAAAAATTACAGGCTCTTATTAGAGCCTGTTAATTTTCAAGAATTTTGTTCATTTCGTCTCCATTTATATTGTAAGATTTCTGCTTTCTGCTCATACTTGTGGTTTACTCTCAGCAGTGCAAGATGAAAAGCTTCAATATTCAATGCTATTCTTCAAAAGAAAGTTAGAATTAGATGTGTCACTCAAGGATCTGGGAAGAAACATCCACTAATCGGAACACATTTATCGAACACAGTTATCTGGTCTATTGCAAAAACAAAGGACAATTACAAAAATAGACTAGAATCAAACAGTTTGTTTCAATTTGTTTCTTTATAAAGCAAAAAATAAATGACAACTTGTCAATATCGTCTTATTTACATTAACACAACTGAAGTTAACATGAACATTTGGGTATTAAAATAATATAATGCCATATTGAGTTTGTGCTTCCTTAACCACATATCAAATCGATTTCTGTACCACATTGTTTGTGTTCTTTATAACAAAATTATGTAAAGATGTATAAAATAAAATGTATGTACATGTTAAAAGATAAATGTAGTAATAAAAGAAAACATCCATAAGGACAAATTGCCTTTGCATATTTAATTAGGAACAGAACTATGGTACATGTATATGTAGTGAGGATGAGTGAAGAGTTTTTAAGAAAAGTAATACAGGGAAAGTATGTTGGACACGAGTGGGAATCTAGATGCCTTAAGAGTAATAAAATGTGTACCTCTTCTATAAGTGTTTCTACATTACACACACATCTTTATAAGAAAACACCTTGTAACATATTCTTCAGACAATGAACATGTTTAACCATATTTGCCCAAAAGATTTGCAACAGTAGAAGAATAAAATAAAATGATCAAAGTTTGTTTACCATGATCTCATGAAATTTAAATGTTTTCCTCCAGAGTATATGATTTGCACAATATTAAATGCATACAAATATATCATGTCCAATCAATACAATCAAGAATAAAAGAACTAAAAGCTAGGATTTGTCACTTCTGCTACATTAGTAGTTCTTATCAAATCAAATATGTGTTTGAGTAATAGATAAGGTCTTTGACTCCGAGTAAACTTGAACATCACAGGATACATGTATAATCCCAGACTCTCCAGGGCCTTTTCTACCAATTCTCAGCCATGATAAACAAAGTCCTAAGACTTACTCATTATATACTTCTACAAACAGTTCTTGTAAAGTTCTTTTAGGGGTATGTCACGTGGAATCCAGATTAAAAGTAGTGGCATTCAACTACCACATGACTTTATGGAGACATGATAAAAGTCTTTCTCCAACATCATAGATGTAACGAGATACTTTATGAAATATCCACAAACAAACTGTTTATTATGAAAACAGCAAAATAAAGTGTAGTTCTCATTTTCTTCTGATAACAGATTCATTTGAAACAAATTATTCAGTATGTTAGTGTTGTTCAAATCATCAGAAATGATCACAAATTCTACCTTCTTTTTATCTTGTGTGTGATAGAGAATGACATATATAACAAATTAAATGCCTCAGTACATCTATATCTTTTGGATGCATTAATATAAAATTCTCTTCTTCTCTGATATACAGATGTATCATGTAACAAGATAATGGAAAAGTATTAAAGTTTTAAGATACTATTTTCCAATTCAAATAACACATTAACCAAGAAAAACTTGAAAATGAATAACCTCCAGAGAAATACAGACCAAGTGATATCAAGTGAAATGAACTGCTTTCTCTTGTTACTCATGGGATGTCAAAATTATACTTAATTTATCAATTATTCATGTGGAAAATTAAACAGTGTAAACAAGAACGTGTGCTTTATAAAAGATGCTTCCCCAAAATACAGTAGTTTAATATGATATATGAATCATGTATCAGTAAAAAAATGTGTTCCTTGGACATTAATTACCTCCAAAATAACTTTCTACATACATACGTATACATACGTATTTCAACATTTTATCTCCACCTTTCATCTGCTTAACAAAAACAATTTGAAGGAAATTGGGGCAACATCAAGGAACGATTCTAAAATAAAAGAAAGCCTCCTCTCTCAATCTTTAAAGAAAACATAACTAAGTCAATGTTATATTTGGCAGCATGCTATCTATAAGATTGCTGTAATTATGTGGCTCTAGGATGACCTGAAACATGTAACTCAGCTAGAAAGGTATTTTGTCATGCTTTATGGTGAGCATGAAACTCGGATAGGGAGACCTTCATTTCCCTCTTGTCTGAACAGTTGGGAAATTCATGATTTCATAAAACTCCTCAACATGATATAATTCTATCAATCTAGATTCTCTAAATGTGTCCAAACTACGATGATAATAAATCCCTCCATACTTGATTAAATGCTTGTATTTAAGTCATAACTCAATGGTCATCACAAGGCCTCAGTGTATGAGTAGCAAAACTCTGTCACAGATAGTTTGGTCCACTATGTCCATTGAGGAGCAGCAGGTATAGTTTCCTCTGTAGGTACTGACTATCATCTATCAATTTTCAAGACAGCTACAATTCTGAAGCATGGTGCCTTTCATCAGGAGTCGTCAATCACCCTATCATCACTTGGAGATGATGGTAGGGGTCTCATGAGTGATTATCAGACTAAAGGAGGGGGATCCAGGGCTTGCTCTCGTTCTAAGTGAGCAGTGATCTGAAGATGATAGTAGAGATCTCTAGTTCATTATCACACTAAAGGAGGGGGATCCAGGGCTTGCTCTCGTTCTAAGTGAGCAGTGTTCTGAAGATGATAGTAGAGATCTCTAGTTCATTATCACACTAAAGGAGGGGGATCCAGGGCTTGTTCTCGTTCTAAGTGAGCAGTGTTCTGAAGATGATAGTACAGATCTCTAGTTCATTATCAGACTAAAGGAGGGGGATCCAGGGCTTGCTCTCGTTCTAAGTGAGCAGTGATCTGAAGATGATAGTAGAGATCTCTAGTTCATTATCACACTAAAGGAGGGGGATCCAGGGCTTGCTCGTTCTAAGTGAGCAGTGTTCTGAAGATGATAGTAGAGATCTCTAGTTCATTATCACACTAAAGGAGGGGATCCAGGGCTTGCTCTCGTTCTAAGTGAGCAGTGTTCTGAAGATGATAGTAGAGATCTCTAATTCATTATCAGACTAAAGGAGGGGGATCCAGGGCTTGCTCTCGTTCTAAGTGAGCAGTGATCTGAAGATGATAGTAGAGATCTCTAGTTCATTATCACACTAAAGGAGGGGATCCAGGGCTTGCTCGTTCTAAGTGAGCAGTGTTCTGAAGATGATAGTAGAGATCTCTAGTTCATTATCACACTAAAGGAGGGGATCCAGGGCTTGCTCGTTCTAAGTGAGCAGTGTTCTGAAGATGATAGTAGAGATCTCTAGTTCATTATCACACTAAAGGAGGGGATCCAGGGCTTGCTCGTTCTAAGTGAGCAGTGATCTGAAGATGATAGTAGAGATCTCTAGTTCATTATCACACTAAAGGAGGGGATCCAGGGCTTGCTCTCGTTCTAAGTGAGCAGTGTTCTGAAGATGATAGTAGAGATCTCTAGTTCATTATCACACTAAAGGAGGGGATCCAGGGCTTGCTCGTTCTAAGTGAGCAGTGTTCTGAAGATGATAGTAGAGATCTCTAGTTCATTATCACACTAAAGGAGGGGGATCCAGGGCTTGTTCTCGTTCTAAGTGAGCAGTGATCTGAAGATGATAGTAGAGATCTCTAGTTCATTATCACACTAAAGGAGGGGGATCCAGGGCTTGTTCTCGTTCTAAGTGAGCAGTGATCTGAAGATGATAGTGGAGATCTCTAGTTCATTATCACACTAAAGGAGGGGGATCCAGGGCTTGTTCTCGTTCTAAGTGAGCAGTGTTCTGAAGATGATAGTAGAGATCTCTAGGTGAGAAGCATAGCACCTGACACAAGATACATGTAATGGGCTTCACAAACTGAACTGTAGACCTGTGAGAGAAAAGAGAAAATGAACATTATTTTACTAGATTAAAGGTACTATGTCCCATTCGCATTTTGCTTCTCTTTTGAACAATCATCTACTTACACAAATGTTTTTCAGTCACAACAATTATCCAGAATGAATTAAAATGACATATTCTATTTGGTTTTCAGTGCATGAGGTCTCCAATATATGCCATATATTATCAGTCAAATCTTAATGTAATATATTTGATAATCTTATATCTTTTGGAGCAAGCAAGTTTTCCCCTACTACAACTATAATTTAAGCCATGAAAGATCCCAATCTTACTCCCAACATAAAGAAGCTAGAGCCTCCATGTATTTACCTGCTAGCCCTCTCATAGAGATCAGCTACATGATCCTTAAGCATTGCTACCTCTTCATCTTCCTCTGGATCTTCAGGACTCTCTAAGAACACACCGTTATGAAACTGATACAGCATTGGGAAGTCTTCTTCCGTGTAATCCTCTTTCTTGGTGGGCATGATGGATGCCTCCTCAAGCTGAGATAAACATATTAAAAAAACAGTCATAATTATGAGGATGTAAATGCCTGGGTTACTTTTTAAATGTCTACATAAAAAAGTGTCCCTTCACCCTTACTGCAGTATTTCATTTCCTAAACAATAATTAAACTAGATGGACCTTCGACTGCGCGCAGTCGAAAATGATGCCTCCGCCATAGCGCGATTTTACAAACCAAAACAGAAGCAAATTTTAAAATTCAAGTTTGATTGTAATCCACTAACAGGTTCTCAGAATATTGTGATAACAAACTATTTTTCATATACATGTATGACCCTTTGATCTTTGACCTCATGACCCTCAAATCTAATCAGTTCATTGGCTCTGCAAGATACAGTGCATACATGTACATGTCCTGAGTTTGATAGTAATCCATCCGTCGGTTCTATTGATAATACATTCACAAGCTTTTTTTGCATACATAATGAGCCCCATGACCTTTGAACTTTGACCTCGTGACCCCAAAATCTAATTAGTTCATTGGCTCTGCAAGATATATACATGACATAAGTTTGGCGGAATCCATCAATTGGTTCTTGAGATAACGCGATCACAAGCTATTTTTGCATACATAATGAGGCCTGTGACCTTTGACCTTTGACCTCGGGACCCCAAAATTTAATCAGCTCATTGGCTCTGCAAGATACATACATGACCAAAGTTTGGCGGGAATCCATCGATCGGTTCTTGAGAAGATGTGATCACGAGCTATTTTTGCATACATAATGAGCCCTTTGACATTTGACCTTTGACCTTGTGACCCCAAAATCTAATCAGTTCATTGGCTCTGCAGGATACATACATGACTTAAGTTTGGCGGGAATCCATCAATCGGTTCTTGAGATAAGGCGATCACGAGCTATTTTTGAATACATAATGAGCCCTGTGACCTTTGACCTTGGACCTCGTGACCCCAAAATCTAATCAGATCATTGGCTCTGCAAGATACATACACGACCCAAGTTTGGCGGGAATCCATCAATCGGTTCTTGAGATAACGCGATCACGAGAACGGGACGTACAGACGTATGTAAAGACGGACGGACAACCCGAAAATATTAATGCCTCCGGCTACTTTGTAGCGGAGGCATAAAAAAACTATTACAAAAAAAAATGAATGTGCGAGATAAGTACATACCATTTACTGAGGATGCATGGCACTCATCCATACATGTTGGCAATAAATTGTAACCGTACAATGTAATTTCTATTGTGGATAGTTGCCTAAGTTGCATATATTAATACCCTCATCTCTTACAAGATGAACACGTACAAAGGATGGCTGGCAATAGTTTGGTTTTTTTTTCTCTTTATCTTGTGAGTACATTTTATGAATTTGTATACTTCATATTAATCAAATGTGAATCTCAACATCTCTCTTTTATAGTATTTGTTTTTTCTCACTCTCTTTGATATACCTACCTACATGAGTTTAATTACCTGTCTATCTTTTACTTCTGCCATTATATTACCTTATAATAAATCAAATTGTTAAATGTATGTTTAGTTACCTGGTCCCATGCATAGCAATGTGTGTAGTGGACTGGCTCAACACGTGATCTCTTGGCTGTAAACAATCTATAACGGATGAGAATTAGGACAAAGTGAAAGAGATCATTCAAACAAGGAGAGTATGCAAACACAGCAATACAAAACAGAGTTATTTATACCAGAATATGCACTGGGCTGGAGGAGTTGTTAAACGTTCATGTATCTAGTGTTTTGCTACTTTCTTCTACATCTGAATAATGCCAATCATCTACAATCAAAGAAACTCTTGTTTCTTCCATTAATACAAAATTTGACCAAGTGACACAATAGTTTGCCCCTCATTTTCGTACCATTTTTACCACAAGTCACAAAGCTCTGAATAACAATACACATGAGTAGAACAGTACAATCTCAACATTGTTTGGGGGTATTGTTAAAGATAAAGTTGAGTTCTGGTCATGCGATTGCATTGTGAAAGAAACGTTGTGGAATCGATCAGAAAAGGTTGATCATCTAGCATATAAGTATTGGTGTGTACTGCAAGGTTCTGGAATCATCAAAATGATAAGAAATTTGGCCCAGTCTTGGTAAAGTTACAAGCACTGTACACAGAAAGATGTATATGGGACTACACGAACATGTGGCATAAAAATCCGTCCCGATTTTTATGATATTACATGCCATATTTAGAATATTAAGGCATTTGAAGAGCCATGCTTTTCAGGGAACATTTTTACTCCCATGTTCTTCCACACTTGCATAGTACAATGATAACGCTCACAAATTATTTTTCACCTCTTCCCAGAACTCAACCTTCTCTTTAAGCATGGATGAAAATCAGTGTCTGTTACTAAATATGTAGAGCATCTGAATACATGCAAACTAACAATGTAACAACACATCTTTTGTTAACACAATTATAGGATGGCATAGCAATAAAATTCTATGTGAATATTGAGTTCCTTCAAGTCTGTAGTGAATGATCTTACCCAATGAGTGCATCCCTAGCTTGACATTGAATCTTATGTGTTGCATTAGCTCCCCACATAGCTATATAATCCTTGGATGCTAAAGCCAGGTTGATAGCAAACCGCAGTCCATTCATCTAACACACAAACAGAGAGGATTTACTCTAGACAAAATCTTACGAACAAGCACAATGTCTTCAATGAAGTTTATCAATGGTGAGTGAGTGAGTGGCTATGATGGATGATTTGGGGCAAAACTGTGTAATGAATTTCGCAAAAGGGATGTTGACTTTTCTCTTGTCAAATATTGTTGTAGAAGCACATCAAAGAAAAGTATTACTATGATATCAGTGACGATCTAATGTACAGACAAGAAGGGGATATCTATTATACTGAAGCAAAATAAGAGTGACAGATATTTCAATATGTACAATTCTTAACATTATAAGTTATTTCCTAATACATCATGATATTATTTCCTAAGGGCAGACCTTAACATTGTCCATAGACATAATGATATCACAATCTACAAGATAAAAAATATAAATAAAACCAACAGCCAATGTCCAGGGATTACCAAAAGATAATAAGATCCTTTACAATGCTTATCTATGTCATAAAACAGGTCATACACGTACAACAATCAGGAAGAGAAAGTAGGACAAATACCTTGGAGACATCTTCATTCCTGATCTTGGTATCAAAGGCTAGTTCTATATCATGATCAGCTAGCATAGGTGCTTGGGTTACAGGATCCCATCCTAATCCACATAGTAGACCAGTCAAACGTGTCATCTTACGATCAGTTCTATTTGAAACATAAGAAACATGAATAAGATAAGTACCTTGAACAGTGCTATAAGGGTGATAAAAACTGTACCTTACATGACTTTTAGGATATTTGATCATTAATATGATTATCATAATACAAATTCTTGGTTGAAGTAGAATTTAAGTCTGAGTGAAAATTTTAATAGCATTAACAGAAGAAAATTCAACATCTGATCCTTTTTACACATCAATTTCAGTTAAGAGACTCATAATCATGGTTCCCCTGTAATATAACTACATTGATATAATTACAACTCATAAATGTCCACATTTATAAGAACGGGGACAGCAAACAAAGGTAAATATTTCTGTTTTCTAACATACATTTCACTCAATTACAGATGGAATATATATGGAATACATAAAATAAATCTTTAGACCACGGCCCTGTTTCATAAAGCTATTTATCAATAACTACTACCACAAATCTATGACAAATGTGAGGATTTCATTTTATTAACAATTTTTAAGAAATGGCCCAGGTGTACTTTACCTGAACTCGACCGTAGGAGCAAAGAGCATGCAGACGAGAGCTGGTAGATCAGATACGTTAGGCATCAAGGTTGTATTCCTGGCTTGTAAGACACTACCTGATGGATTCAGACCTACATGAGCTGACACCATCATCTTCTCATGTTTATCTTCTGGTTCTGTGCTTAGGGCGACAGAATTCACACTAGAACGGTCCACTCGGCAGGTCCTAATAGAAAGAACAAACAACAGAATGTAGGGTCAGATTTTGTTTCATTATTAGGACATGGCATTCCATTCTCCACAATTCTCCTAGAAGAATAAAAATGGCTAAAACGTTACTTTATAAGGTGAGAAAGAAAGCTCATGCACCCCAAAGTTAAACAAAATAATAATGAATTAAAATACACTTGCTGTATACTGCTTGTTTAATGATGCATTTTATTAGAACTTACTTCAGCCTCCCTATTCTTGTCATGCTAGCAAAGTTGATCTCATATGGGCTGTTTGGACCATGGAGATATACCTGAAAAGAGAAGAGGATACATAATTTACTTCTAGCCTCCCCACTTCTTTATGCAAGAGTGAGACATGATTATTCTACACAGCCCTTTTTAATGCAGTCTAGCACCTACACTGACAAATCTGACAGTCTAAGGTCTTTTACCTACCAAGTATTATTTATTCCATATTAGAATTACTTGCTCAGTACTGGTAGTTAAAAACAGTTGTTTGATAGAGCTACCAAGAGGTTAAAAAGGGAGCTTTAGAGTCTATTCATAGAAAAGTACACATTATTCTTACAAATCATTATTGACACAATGGTTTGTTGCAGTAGCCCTTACAGGTTAGAAAATGCATCTTATTAAAGACCTTTTAAAGTCTTCCGTGGTTGAATAGCGCATTGATCATTTCCAAATCAGAAAAATTTACCATACAATTAAATTGCTACTAATTCCTATGAATTAGTTTTCAACCACCATTCCTTTTCCTTTCACTTCAGTAGTATTCCTCAGTCAAACTGCCTCAGCATCGACCTGAATATTAAGAATACTTTTTCATGTCACTGATAAGTCTCTAGATACAAGTTGGACAGTGTAAACTTGATATGACTGTACTTTGAAATAGTTGGGATACAATCCTACCTTGCCTCTCCTCTTCCTTCTGCCTTGATCACTGTGTCCAACATTCATCTGTTTCCAGGATTCCTCCTCCAAGGATGGAGGTACTTCTTCAGGATGATCAATGTGCTTCCTTCTCGTCTCTTCTTTAGCGATCTCCCTCTGAAGGTGATTGACCTTAGAGAGATGAGGCTCCTCTGCATGCTCAGCAATCTCCATCTGGATCAAGACCTCCTGGATATGGAGCTCTGGCTCCACATGGGTGTTGTACAGGTCTAGTCTTACAACCCCATCCACAACAGAGAAAATCTGTAATGTAGTCATTCCATTCAAAATGTTAATTGACAACCTTAAGTTTGACTAGTTCAAACATGTTACAAGCCAATCAATGTATGGTCTACAGAGTTCGACTGAAAGAAGTCCATTCACCATGCATTATCATCAAAGTGTTCAATTACAAAACAAGATAATAGATAATTGGAAAGTGTCATGGTATAGTGGTTCATTCACTTGACTCTCAATCCAAAGGTTTGAGGGTTCCAATCCCAACCAGGCACTAATGTCTTTTGGCAAGAAGTTAATCCACATTTGCCACTCTCCACCCAGGTGTAAATCAGTACCTGGCAATTGCTGAGAGAATAATAATTTCAGGAAAAATATCATTTAAGCTGATGAGGTTTCCCTTGGTAAACAAAATCATTATCATTATTATCATTACTAGATATGAAGTGAAATACTTTATGAAATGATCTCTGAGTTGCTATATAACCAACTGAGTGTAAACTGAAACCACTTGATGTATCCATTCACAAATATACCCAGGAGCCAACATGAGTGAAACAAGAAGTTTCGTGACAAGAATGTCAACTTTGCAGAAGATAAAGAGGCCTTTCCTATCTTACCTTGGCTTGGAAAGGTATATTCTGGATGATGTGTTCTTCCAAGACTCTTCTAGCCTTGGGAAGCCATTGGTTATGGGGCAGCTTGTAGAGAGGCTTGATGTGAGCTAGAACACACTCAAAGGCCTGAATATACAAAACATATGATGAAGTCAAGGCAAGGGAAACATTAACTCTACGTATGCTCAATACAAGTTACATTACAAAAGTTGTATTGCATGTACCTTTATTATGCAAATGCACAAGATTCTTCTTTTATCATTTCTGAAAAATAACTCACATTAAAAATGCATTAATACTCTGGTCTACAAAATAGGTTGTAATGAAATAGTTTGAGCTCAAAAATATTTTTATACATACATACAAACCATTTATATTATGAATACTCATAATTTACAATCCTTTCAACTCTTTCTAGTTCCATCGTACACGAGTTGGACATTATATTGAAATCTAGTTGATATATAGTGGGGCATACTTGGAATGGTATGTCTAGGAGTGGCTTGGGCAGGTAGCGGAGATGCTTCTCTGGTACCACATCTCTGTTGCCATAGTCCACAAAGAACACCTCCACTTGGTTTCCCTGTAACAAGACACAACCCATTAATTACATGTGAGCATGAAGATCTCTAGAATCCACTTTACATTATCAAATTGGTTCCTGTGGTATAGTGATTCATGCACTTGATGTTCCTAATAGCAAGGTTGAAGGTACAAGATGTACAAAGCACTTAATTTCACAATTGTCTCTTCCAACCCAAGCAGAAAATGGCACTATTCATTCCTTGAATGCCATGTGTGCTAAGAGCTGCTGCCTGAGGTAAAGTCAGGTTTTTACCTTTCCAGTGTCCATTTCAGTCTTCAGATCTTGTACCTTAAATGCAATACAAGTTGGTACTATCATGAATTTTAAAAGGTTGGGGTCATCTATTGCAACATTGACTACATGAAGTATGTGAAGAGTCATTAAATAATTTGATTGGAAAAAAAATATCCTTATTTGAGGTGCAAAAGTATAGCATAATATGACTTGGACATATCTAGGATTTACACATAGGGAGCAATTCTGATAATATTCTGACCTGCAATGGAAAATAAAAATAAAAGAAAGATTATCACATTTTCAGGCACCTTTTTGCCAACCCCACCCTCCCCCTCCCCCACTTGAAATTCATTCCTGTCAAGACTAACCTGCATGCTATCCCTTGTAGCACGTCTCATCTGCAGGATCTTAGCTCTGAAGTATCGTGTTTGATTATCATCTGTGTATGGAGCAAGCACCAAGTCTCCTTCTCTTACTTCACTCAGATCTAAGGACTAAAAACAACCAATCCATCTTTGATTCCAGAAAAATCATTTATCTTAGTTAAAAGACCTAATGATGATACTGCATTTCAAGCAAGCGCGTAGCCAGGATTTTATTTCAGGGGGGGCGGTAGTGAGCATGCGAAGCGTGCGAATAACTTATAGAGCGCGCGAAGCGTGCTCCCTAGGGGGGTGGGTGCAGGGAGGGGGGAGTTTTGGGGAAGCTTTGACGTTTCATTAAATTGTTAGAGAAAGGAGACGATTCGTAGTACCGTTCTCGGCTCTTAATATTTGTCTGAATTCAGTTTCCCCCTCCCACGCAAAACGCGGAAGCTTTGACGTTTAATTAAATTGTTAGAGAAAGAAGACGATTCGTTGTACCGTTCTCGGCTCTTAATCCTTGTCTGAATTCAGTTTCCCCCGCGAAGCACGGAAGCTTTGACGTTTCATTAAATTGTTAGAGAAAGGAGACGATTCGTTGTACGTTCACGGCTCTTAATCCTTGTCTGAATTCAGTTTCCCCCTCCCGCGCGAAGCACGGAAGCTTTGACGTTTCATTAAATTGTTAGAGAAAGGAGACGATTCGGTGTACCGTTCTCGGCTCTTAATCCTTGTCTGAATTCAGTTTCCCCTTTGACGTTTCATTAAATTGTTAGAGAAAGAAGACGATTCGTTGTACCGTTCTCGGCTCTTAATCTTTGTCTGAATTCAGTTTCCCCCTCCCACGCGAAGCTTTGACGTTTAATTAAATTGTTAGAGAAAGAAGACGATTCGTTGTACCGTTCTCGGCTCTTAATCCTTGTCTGAATTCAGTTTCCCCTTTGACGTTTCATTAAATTGTTAGAGAAAGAAGACGATTCGTTGTACCGTTCTCGGCTCTTAATCTTTGTCTGAATTCAGTTTCCCCCTCCCACGCGCGGAAGCTTTGACGTTTAATTAAATTGTTAGAGAAAGAAGACGATTCGTTGTACCGTTCTCGGCTCTTAATCCTTGTCTGAATTCAGTTTCCCCCTCCCGCGCGGAAGCTTTGACGTTTAATTAAAGTAGATTGAGAAAGAAGACGATTCGTTGTACCGTTCTCGGCTCTTAATCCTTGTCTGAATTCAGTTTCCCCCTTCCGCGCGAAGCGCGGAAGCTTTGACGTTTCATTAAAATTGTTAGAGAAAGAAGACGATTCGTTGAACCGTTCTCGACCCTTAATCCTTGTCTGAATTCAGTTCCCCCCTCCCGAGCGAAGTGCGGAAGCTTTGACGTTTCATTAAATTGTTAGAGAAAGAAGACGATTTCGTTGTACCGTTCTAGACCCTTAATCCTTGTCTGAATTCAGTTCCCCCCTCCCGAGCAAAGTGCGGTAGCTTTGACGTTTCATTAAATTGTTAGAGGAAGAAGATGATTCGTTGTACCGTTCTCGGCTCTTAATCCTTGTCTGAATTCAGTTTCCCCCTCCCGCGCGAAGCACAGAAGCTTTGACGTTTCATCAAATTATCAGATAAAGAAGACGATTCGGTGTACCGTTCTCGACTCTTAATCCTTGTCTGAATTCAGCTTCCCCCCCCCCTCTCCTGCGCGCGGAAGGCGGAAGCTATAACGTTTCATCAAATTATAAGAAAAAAGATGTATTCGTTGTATACCGTTCTCGACTCTTAATCCTTCTCTCGAGCGAAGCGCGGAAGCTTTGAGTTTCATTAAATTGTTAGAGAAAGAAGACGATTCGTTGTACCGTTCTCGGCTTTTAATCCTTGTCTGAATTCAGCTCCCCCTCCTCGCAGAAGGCGGAAGCTATGACGTTTCATCAAATTATTAGAGAAAGAAGACGATTCGTTGTACCGTGCTCCTTTTTCTTCCTACGTCCTCTTCCTTTTTTCTCTTCTCTTTCTTTTTTTTTTTTTTTTTTTTGGCGTTTTTTGGGCGACTGCCCCACCCCCCTGGCTACGCGCCTGATTTCAAGAGAAAATATTTCAGTTATGCTAAGAAACTAACTATGTTCTATAAAGAAATTTACATGAAATCTACTGATACCATAGACATAGAACATACATATATATGTAGTCTCTAAATCCATCAACAGAAAGAAACTAGATGGAACTTCAACTGCGCGCAGTTGAAAATGAAGCCTCCGCCATAGAGCAATTTTACAAACCAAAACGGAAGCAATTTTTAAAATTCAAGTTCGATTGTAATCCATCTGTCGGTTTTAATGATAATGCATTCATGAGCTATTTATAGGCATACATAATGAGCCCCATGACCTTTGACCTAACGACCCTAAAATCTAATCAGTTCATTGGCTCTGCAAGATACATATACATGTCTTGAGTTTGATGGTAATCCATCAATCGGTTCTCATGATAATGCGATCACAAGCTTTTTTTAATACATGAGCCCCATGACTTTTGACCTTTGACCTCATGACCCTAAAATCAAATCAGTTCATTGGATCTGCAAGATACATACATGACCCAAGTTTGGCGAAAATCCATCAATCTGTTCTTGAGATAACGTGATCACGAGCTTTTTTATATACATAATGAGCCCTGTGACCTTTGACCCCGTGACCCCAAAATCTAATCAGTTCATTGGCTCTGCAAGATACATACATGACCCAAGTTTGGCTGTAATCCATCAATCGGTTTTTGAGATAACGCGATCACGAGAACGGGACGTACGTACGTACAGACGGACGGACGGACAACCAGAAAACATAATGCCTCCGGCTACTTTGTAGCGAAGGCATAAAAAACCAACAACATTATACAGCTCATTTTACTTCATGAAACCTTAAACCTTAAAGATGACTCTTCCAGATGGTGACGTCATTCACACATGTACAAGCTCATAGCTCACTGATGAATGTCTGTAAAAACATGTTACACACACATTCTCTCACCTCCAATTCCCTGTAGCCAGCATCATTTGCTTTCTCAAGCAGTGTTAACATGATTTTGAGTGTTTCCTCATTCATGTAATGAGCCCAGAATCGGTTGCCATCTGCAACCTGCAACAACAAAATAAAAAGGCTTCTTAGTATCTTTAACAAGATTCATTATTGGTTTCACTATTTCACCATTGGCTTGTCATATATTGAAATTCATTGTAAATCTAACATTTCTCACATTAAAAAAATTGAACATTGCTGGAGGATAACAACAACATTTAATCACATATTAGCACGAAATGAGTTTCAGATTTCTGTTTGATAGAGACATTCAAACCATTATATCAGAACATCAACTATGCAACAACATATACATTTGTACCACTAAAATAGAGATCAAGTTACAGTGATTTTCCAATCCTGTCCCCCGTGGAATATCTAAATTCAGGCAGTTAAACTGTTTATGACACAGTAAAGGCTCATTCAGATATGATATGGTAAACCACTGTACAAAAAAAACATTGTGGTTTTACGTCATATCTGCACAAGGCTTAAAGCCCCTCTAAAGTGTTGGGAGCCCCAAATTCGCCCCAAATTTGATGGCAAAATTTCACTTAAATTGTATCATAATGTGAAAGAGGATGTCATATAAGACACACTTCTGCAAAGATTTCCCCCCAAAAAATGTGTTTGAAGACAAATATTGATCAAAGAATACATAATTTGGGTTTTCTGTAGTACGCAGAAAACCTAAATTTTGTATTTGATCATCAATATTCAACTTCAAACACATTTTTTTTTTTAAATCCTTGCAGAAATGATGTGATCTTTCACATTTAATATGATACAGTTTAAGTGAAATTTTGCCATCAAATTTTTGGGGCTCCCAACATTTTAGAGGGGCTTTAAGGGTTAATCTGAGTAGGACTGGATCACTTACAGCAGTAGGCATGATCAGAGACCAGTCTGTAGAGGCATCTGGGAGTGGCACTTGCTTTGGTCCTTCAGAGTTGATGCTTACAGCCATCCTGCACAAGAACAATGCTTCAATTAATCACCAATACTAGACATTTTAACACAAGCTTGCACAGGAGGATGGCCAGAAAAGAGTAGTATTTACCATATACTATAAAGCAGGCATTTTGAGGAAAGCAGGCATTTTGAGGAAAGCAACAGTTTATTAATATGCATGGTTTAACTGTTGTTATATTCAACTAATGTGTGATTGTGCTACTGGAATGTTTTTTTCTTCTCATTTCAACAGATTGACAAAAATTTAAACTGATGTGTCGTGAAGTCTCAACTCTAGTAAAAAATATTGTCATTTCAGAAACGTTTATATCACTCTAAACAAAATCTGTAACATTCTCAACTGCACAGAATGCTAATACTTGTAATTAACATTTTGATAATGACAAAATTAAATAAACAATACAAGAATTATATTTATAATTACATCAGATCCAAACTACCCTGTAGCAGAATCTACCTGTTTGATCTGAGATGTCTTTCTTCCAACGTTGTCTTCACCTCAGTATTCTTGTCTACCTCAAAGACATCTAACTGCAATGGCATCTTCAGATGTCTGTAATAAAAATAAAGAGTACACCGTGGATGACGGCACTCCAAATTAAATACACATCCTACGAAGAGGATGTGGAAGGAATATGTCCATAAACATAAACATATTATACTTCTATTCATCACATGTTAATCAAAACAATATTGAAATTATTGACAATTGCTATCAGTTGGAATTTGTCATCACATTCAGATTGATATGATTCACTTGATGTAAGTAAGTTAAATGACCATCTGACAAGAAAAAGTGAGGAGGTCATTGATGTTATATATCATTTCAGCTTGAGTAATCTTGCTATTACAGCTGTTTTATACTCAGTGACCATGAAACCAGCATGCAAAGAAAAATGAAAGATCAGTGTATGAAACAGGTAAGGTTCTCACATATATACATCTGCATTACCAAGTGAGGCATATTCAAAAAGACAATCAAATAGTCATGGAGGTTTAAGTTAGAAAATGATGATAATTATCAAAAGTTATAAGGAACGCAAACTTAAATTGTAAAATACATGGAACTGAAATTATAAAATGTGGTACCATCTAGCAAAAAAGTGGAATCTTGGAGATGTGCTTTAATAATAGAGCAGGTGAATTCAGATGAATAAACTATACCTCATTTTGACAGCGTGGTAGACAGCTGGTAGGATAGGGCTGTAGTCACTCTGTCTCTCAAACTGGACAAACAGTCTGGAGAAGAAAAAAACATAACAATATAATTCATCAGGCAAGATTTAATTAGTTTGCTTGTTAAAATACCAAGTTTTCATTCGAACTGGTCGGCAGAATCAATAATTTGCATTCATCTTTGAACTTTTCAACCTTGCACAATAAGGATAAAAAACTGGTACTACTTGAGGAAAAAGAGAAAGAGAATGCTCACTTGGTATCTTCAAAGAAGAGTTTCTTGCCCTTGCCACAGCACTGGAAGAGTTTACCAATGGAAGATGAATAGAGCTCACCATGAGGGGGTACATTCTTCACCTAATCAAAAAAGATACAATATTCTCTACATGAAAAAATTTCCTTGCATTGAGTTCAGACAAGAGGCCTGCATTTCAACTTATAATACAAGGAGAAAATACAATCTTGTTTTTCTAATATAAATGAGATATATAAACATCACAGGCACTTCATCTGAAGGAACACAACAAAAGGAGCTAGGCACCTTCTAGTAAAACCTACATACTCACCATGACTGTGGTACATAGATCCTTGCCTGAGAGTATCTTCAAGGAGTCGGCTTCATCTGAAGGAACCCAAGTAAAAAAGTTAGGCATCTTCTGGAACAACCTACATACTCACCATGACTGTGGTACATGGCTCCTTTCCTGAGAGTATCTTCAAGGGGTCGGCTTCATATGAAGGAACCCAAGTAAAGAATTTAGGCATCTTCTAGAACAATCTACATACTCACCATGACTGTGGTACATGGATCCTTTCCTGAGAGTATCTTCAAGTATAACCTACATACTCACCATAACTGTGGTACATGGATCCTTTCCTGAGAGTATCTTCAAGGGGTCGGCTTCATCTGAAGGAACCCAAGTAAAGAAGTTAGGCATCTTCTAGTATAACCTACATACTCACCATAACTGTGGTACATGGATCCTTTCCTGAGAGTATCTTCAAGGGGTCGGCTTCATCTGAAGGAACCCAAGTAAAGAAGTTAGGTATCTTCTAGTATAACCTACATACTCACCATGACTGTGGTACATGGATCCTTTCCTGAGAGTATCTTCAAGGAGTCTGCTTCATCTGAAGGAACCCAAGTAAAGAAGTTAGGGTAGAATGCTCCTGCTAGCACAACCTGTCATTTAAAGAAAACAAAGTGGCTATCAATACATCATTATAAATTACATGACAATAATCACCATCCTGAATTAAATGAGAAATCAAAGACCTTGTAATTATCAGATACATGGAAATCATTTGATTACCTGTAGTTCTAAACTCACATATTTTATCTGAACCTATATCCTTCCAATTTATAAAGTACATTATTCTAAGTAGGTCAAAAGACGTTGCATACTTGATTTGAGATTATCCGAGGTTCAAACAAACTGACCTTAAGGATGAGGAGATTGTGTGTAGGATCTTGTTTCTGCTGATTACGAGGGTTTCCCTTTTGAAGGCGGATGTTGAAGTTGGATAGGCGATCTTCAAGCTCAGCAACAAGCTTGGACACCTGATCAATGAAAAGGTGAGTTACATGTAATATCAACAGATTCAACTCAAGAACAAAATATAGTAACATTTTATTCCTCATTATACAGGATTTATGTGGCTTCCCCAGGAATTATTCATTTCATATCCTACTTCAATATGATTTCTTTTCTGCTGAATCTGAGTCCTTGTGTAAAGTGTTACCACAGAAATGAAATTATAATCAATCATAAGTACGCTATTTACTTTGTCTACAATCAAATTAATCATGATCTTCTGATCTTCTGATCATGGTATAAATATGTTCCAGTGATGCAATGACTTTCTGTAGTATGTACATCAGATAATTTGTAATGTAAGACACAAGTTCTTTTACTGGTTAGATGATATGCAAGTATTCTCATTCTTACCTCTCTTAAAGGGTTGAGTTGTATCATCCTTTCATCTGCCCAATCTCTTTCAGCCTAAACAAACAAATCAACAAGAGAAGAGGACTAGATGAGATATCAAGGAACTATACCAAACCATTTATGATGGCAATTATCTCTCAAGTCCAATTATCTTATATTTACACAATCAGTAGAGAAATATCTTCAGTGAGTAAGATTAAATGTTTTGTAAAAAATAATCTTCAGATTACACTTTTGGAAATTTCAAAGAACAATACCCTGTAGAAATAAATCTTATGAATAAGATTGAACTTTCTTTATACTTTTTGATCCCCATCACACTGTTCAGTTGCCAGTATATACAAGTAGTCACAAAAGAATTATTTCAAACTTTGGAATGTAAGAGCCATTATAAATAGAAATGGTAAGAATGGAAGCAAATCAGTAGGTGCCAGATGCAATGAACTAAAAATATATTGAATGAAACATTATTCAATAACAGATCAAATATTAAGAATGAAATCCAAAAAGAAGGATCCAATTCAAATCACATTTGAAAATCAATATTTTCAGAAAATTACATTAAATTCAAATGTTTATGTAATTGATCTCTTACCCGTCTATGGCGAGCAAAGAATCCATTATCCCTACATCTCTCCCATTCTCTGTACGCATTCAAAATGGCAACAGGATCACTGAAGCTTCCTGCATCCCACTTCAACTTCGATCTGAATCAAAGGAAAAATGTGAGACCAATATCTTGATCTGAAGTCTTCAGAAATGTGTTTAGTTATTGTTGTAATTGCCTGCATTAGTGTAGCCTTGAAAATTTATACAGGCAAATTTGCATTTAGCTAAAGACCAGGGGCCCGTTTCTCGAAACCGTCATAAGCCTAACTTCTTGAATATCCCATTGAAACGTGTGTTATAGAATTAACACGCGTTTTAATGGGATAGTCAAGAAGTTAGACTTATGACGGTTTCGAGAAACGGGCCCCATGTTTTTATTTGTATGATCGAATTATACTTCAAAAGTGGCAGCCTGAAATATGACATATATCAAATCTCATGTTAAATGTTAACTCTATGACTTTTATAAAAGCTCTACATTTTATCTACTGAAGGATTACCATCTTTTATTAAATGACATAAATATTCTGATTAACAATGGGTTTCCATGGGGCCTTTTCGTTAGTCTCTAAATCCATCTAGTCTTCAAATCCAACTCCAAATACAAATCTTAAATTTGCGATTCTAATTGGTTGAAAAGCAAATTGCATTTCAATGAAGGTCCATAACAGGGTTTTTTCCCATCAAATTAGTCTAAAATCTTGTAAAATCAGAGGTCATTTATCTTTCATACTCACTTGTAAGCTTCTAGAGCTCTCTTGAATGGCTGTGAGAAGAAGCTCTTGAGAGACAGACCAGCTCCTAAATGGAGGGGAAAATAGTTACATTTTATATGCAATCAGAATAGACACATTGCATGTCTTTATTACTTTTGGGACAGCTATAGATGAACTACATTCCACTCAATTCCCTCTTGCAGGGATACAACAGTTCAATACATTAAAACAAACAAGAAAACAATTGCAAATTCCTAAATAAAGCTCAAGACAGGACTTGTCATTATTCACAATATCATCATCCATATCATGTTATCTACTGACCTGTCAGAAGTCAAAAGGGAATGTTACTTGTGTTACAACCTTCTGGCTCACAGTAGAAAGTACTTACCTATGACTAGACATTCTTTGAGACATCCAAAAACATGACCCAGGACCAGAAGTTTGCCGATGCGTATGTCAACGGGAAGTGATGCAAGGACACGCCCTACAAAGGTCAGTTCACCATCATGAGGGTTCGCAACATTGGATCGTATTGTGGTGAGACCCCCAACCTGCAAGACACAGAGTTAGAATAGTTACTGACACAGGCAAACAAAAACCTACAAGTCTAAATAGGTACCATGATAGATTATAAAGGAACAAGCAGTATATGACCTCAAACACATATGGAGAAACAAACAATATCCACTAGGAACTAGTGCAATTCATGAAAAAATGGAAAAACAAAAGATCTTATTATTTATTTTGTGCAGTGTTGGCTGGTAAATACCGCCTAGCAAATTTTGACAAAAACAGGAAATACCAGGAAATACTGGGAAATTAGTGCTGTAGCCGAACCACCGAACCCAACGGAAGTTCGCCGAACATGGCACTTCCGAACCGAACCGAACCGAACCGAATGCAAAGGCCTGGTTCGGATGTTCGGCAGAAAAATATAAGGGCAACGAAGTCTTGCCAATAATTATTGTTTTCTGATCTGCGTGTCAGCAATGAAGTCCTGCCAATAATTAGTGTTATTAGATCTCCGTACGGGCAACAAAGTCTTGCCAATAATTATTGTTTTTATATCTCCGTACGGGCAATGAAATCTTGCCAATGATTATTGTTTTTAGATCTCTGTACGGACAATTAAATCTTGCCAATAACTATTGTTTTCTGATCTCTGTGTCGGCAATGAAGTCCCGCCAATAATTAATGTTTTTAGATCTCCGTACGGGCAACAAAGTCTTGCCAATAATTATTGTTTTTATATCTCTGTACGGGCAATGAAATCTTGCCAATAATTATTGTTTTTAGATCTCCGTAAGGGCAACGAAATCTTGCCAATAATTATTGTTTTTAGTGCTCTGTACGGACTATTAAATCTTGCAAATAGTTATTGTTTTCTGATCTCTGTGTCGGCAATGAAGTCCCGCCAATAATTAATGTTTTTAGATCTCCGTACGGGCAACAAAGTCTTGCCAATAATTATTGTTTTTATATCTCCATACGGGCAACGAAGTCTTGCCAAAAAATATTGTTTTTAGTTCTCCGTACGGACAATTAAGTCTTGCCAATAATTATTGTTTTCTGATCTCTGTGTCGGCAATGAAGTCCCGCCAATAATTAATGTTTTTAGATCTCCGTACGGGCAACAAAGTCTTGCCAATAATTATTGTTTTTATATCTCTGTAAGGGCAACAAAATCTTGCCAAAAAATGTTGTTTTTAGTGCTCTGTACGGACTATTAAATCTTGCAAATAGTTATTGTTTTCTGATCTCCGTGTCGGCAATGAAGTCCCGCCAATAATTAATGTTTTTAGATCTCCGTACGGGCAACAAAGTCTTGCCAATAATTATTGTTTTTATATATCCATACGGGCAATGAAATCTTGCCAATAATTATTGTTTTTAGATCCGAGTCCGTAAGGGCAACGAAATCTTGCCAAAAAAATAATGTTTTTAGTTCTCTGTACGGACTATTAAATCTTGCCAATAATTATTGTTTTCTGATCTCCATGTCGGCAATGAAGTCCCGCCAATAATCAATGTTTTTAGATCTCCGTACAGGCAACAAAGTCTTGCCAAGAATTATCGTTTTTAGATCTCCGTACGGGCAACAAAGTCTTGCCAATAATTATTGTTTTTATATCTCCATACGGGCAACGAAGTCTTGCCAAAAAATACTGTTTTTAGTTCTCTGTACGGACAATTAAGTCTTGCCAATAATTATTGTTTTCTGATCTCCGTGTCGGCAATGAAATCTTGCCAATAATTATTGTTTTTATATCTCCGTACGGGCAATGAAATCTTGCCAAAAAAATATTGTTTTTAGTTCTCTGTACGGACTATTAAATCTTGCCAATAATTATTGTTTTCTGATCTCCGTGTCGGCAATGAAGTCCCGCCAATAATTAATGTTTTTAGATCTCAGTACGGGCAACAAAGTCTTGCCAATAATTATTGTTTTTATATCTCCGTATGGGCAACAAAGTCTTGCCAATAATTATTGTTTTTAGATCTCTGTACGGGTGACAAAGTCTTCCAAATAATTATTGTTTTTATATCTCCGTACGGGCAAAGAAATCTTGCCAATAATTATGGTTTTAGATCTCCGTACAGACAATCAAGTCTTGCCAAATATTGTTTTTAGTTCTCCGTGTCGGCAATGAAGTCCCGCCAATAATCAATGTTTTTAGATCTCCGTACAGGCAATGAAGTCTTGCCAAGAATTATCGTTTTTAGATCTCCGTACGGGCAACAAAGTCTTGCCAATAATTATTGTTTTTATATCTCCATATGGGCAACAAAGTCTTGCCAATAATTATTGTTTTTATATCTCCATACGGGCAACGAAGTCTTGCCAAAAAATATTGTTTTTAGTTCTCCGTACGGACAATTAAGTCTTGCCAATAATTATTGTTTTCTGATCTCCGTGTCGGCAATGAAATCTTGCCAATAATTATTGTTTTTAGTTCTCTGTACGGACTATTAAATCTTGCCAATAATTATTGTTTTCTGATCTCCGTGTCGGCAATGAAGTCCGGCCAATAATTAATGTTTTTAGATCTCCGTACGGGCAACAAAGTCTTGCCAATAATTATTGTTTTTAGATCTCCATACGGGCAACAAATTCTTGCCAATAATTATTGTTTTTATATCTCCGTATGGGCAACAAAGTCTTGCCAATAATTATTGTTTTTAGATCTCCGTACGGGTGACAAAGTCTTCCAAATAATTATTGCTTTTATATCTCCGTACGGGCAAAGAAATCTTGCCAATAATTATGGTTTTAGATCTCCGTACAGACAATCAAGTCTTGCCAAATATTGTTTTTAGTTCTCCGTGTCGGCAATGAGGTCCCGCCAATAATTATTGTTTTTAGACCTCTGTACGGGCAACAAAATCTTGCCAATAATTATTGGTTTCAGATGTCCGTATTGGCAATGAAGTCTCGTCAATAATTAATTATTTATTTAGGAGTTCAGTATCGGCAATGAAGTCTCAAAAACAAAAACAATACACATGTAACAAACTGCACGAAAATAACGGTTAAATGGAGCCAGAAATGCTTAACGGTTTTGTGCTGGTCGGCCCGCCCGGCCCGGCCGCCCAGTGCTGACCACTGTAGCTTAACGCTGCTTGCTATTATATTACCGAACCCCGAACCGAACCAAGTTCGTGTAAAAAATTGCCGAACTCTGCCGAACCGAACCGAACCAAAACATGGCGCCTGACTCACAGCACTATGGGAAATACTCCAAAATACAAGCAATCATGTGTTGGTTCAGTGAGCGAGGCCTTATCTAAGGCTCTCAAATCAAACTCTGCAACCTCGGTCACTTGGCCCTTAAAAATATAATTGTTTACATACCTCAAACCTTACAATATTTCTGTGCAACACATTGCCCTTGAGATGTATGAAAGTTCAAACCTTACAATATTATATTTTGAGTAATACTGTATGGAAGATGTATTGGCCTACTTTTGTATTACATTGCCCATGAGTGGAAACTACTTTGATTTGACAAAGGCTGCCATTTTTTTCTTCTTCTTCTACGGATTGTAAAATTAGTGTTGGGTTTAATAATGTTCCCTGAACCTCTTATTTGAGGTCTGAAATGTTATTTTCTGTCAAAATTAAAATCACAATTACAAATGTACGATTGTTTCTAAAATTGTTGCTTATTATGACTTTAGAATCATCATGTTAGATATCAGTTGTCATGAAGCTGACCAGTGGGGTGCTGATGCTAAGACAGTCCGCACTTCAGCCCTGGCTTTGTGTTTCTCTACAGCAGAGTATGCTTTGCCCGTCTGGAGTAGATCAGCTCATGTCACCAAGATCGAACCTGCTTTGAATGCTGCTTGCCGGGGTATCACTGGCTGCCTGAAGCCCACAAAGGTTGAGGACCTTTACTTGCTGAGTGGTATCAAACCTCCTAGCATTCGAAGGCCTGTTGCATCCCAGAAGGAAAAATTGAAGCAGGAAAGTGACTCACGCCACCCCCTTTTCAATCATGAACCGACAAGTAAGAGGCTCAAATCTATGCACAGCTTTATGCGTTCTGTTGAGCCACTGAACAACAGCCCTGACAACCAGCGGGTGTCACTGTGGACCAATCATCTTGCCAGAGCACAACATACGGTGTCCTTCAGCCCTAAGGAAACCATCCCCACTGGCTCCAACGAGGCATAGCCCTTCTGATCATGTCTCAACCATTTAAGAGCTGAAGTGGGGGTATAGTGAGAACGATGACAGCATATGCCTATGTGGAGTGGAGCAGACTATGCAACATCTCCTAGCCTGTCTACATCTACTAAACCCCTGCAACCAAGAAGATCTGGAAGCATTGACCCCCTGCGCGATACAATGCATCCAACACTGGATTGGGACGATCTAATTAAGAGTGAATGTTGTGGCGTAGTGACTTGAGAAGAGGACAAAATTGTCATACAATCTTTAAAACAAACATATTTATTTTAAAGATGTGTAAATCAAAGCTTTAAAGATAAAGACCAGTTCTGGTCATGCGATTGCATTGTGGAAGAAACGTTGTGGAATCGATCAGAAAAGGTTGATCATCTAGCATATAAGTTTGGTGTGTACTGCAAGGTTCTGGAATCATGAAAATGATAAGAAATTTGGAGTCTTTGTAAAGTTACAAGCACTGTACACAGAAAGATGTATATGGGACTACGCGACCACGTGCGCGATATCTATTTGGTCCCAATAGATATAATAATTTACCAAATATATCAATTAGTAGGCGGTTTCCCAACTTTCCGGCAAAATTTGTATCATCACGTATTAGTCAAAACATATTCTTTCACATGATTGGTAATGAGAGCTTCCATTTCATTTTTTTGAGAGAGGGGCGTTTCCAAAACTGGTCTTTACCTTTAAACATATCATTGTTATATTCCATGTCGTTTTCACAAATGTTATTTTACATGGTTTTGATGTCCACTTTGCTCCTAATATCAGACTTCCATGTTTAATAACCGTTTGTGTACTGTAACCCCTGCCACTATCTAATCTATGTACTATCAGCTACCACTATTGTTGATTTTTCAAAAATTTCCAAGAAGTTGCTAGTGATTGAATAGGATCCAAAGTTTTATCAAATGAGCTCATGGTTTGTGCCTATTGATTGTGTATAATGCTTGAATTGAAAATGTCATGTGGTGTTCCACATGATGTACTTCCATATCAAACAAATCTTTTGACCCATTGTCTACTGGAACAAGTTGGTTCTAGGGCTGTGCATAACCGTGTAATGAGGTACTCGAGTATACTCCCAGCCTTGCCCGCGAATACTCGAATACTCGGACGCCATGTTTTTTGTTTTTGTTTTTAATATTTAAAAATAAAACTTAATACCTAGCTAGCCTTTATTTTGGTGATTTTACTCACACAAATAAGCCTGAGTCGGTACAGTCCCGACTGTTTTTTCGAAGCCGACGCTTCGATAAAATAATACAAATAGATCTAGTCTAGATCTAGTCTAGATCTAGAAAGACTAGAATCTATGTCACCGAAGAAAAGAATTATGTCGGAATGCGGACTTTGGACTTGCGCGCCCCTATCACCGAAGAAAAGGATTATGTCGCAATGCGGACTTTGGACTCGCGCAGCCATTGTCACCGAAGAAAATGATTATGTTGCAATGCAGACTTTGGACTAGGGCAGACATTGTCACCGAAGAAAAGGATTATGTTGCAAAGTGGACTTTGGACTCGCGCAGCCATTGTTACCGAAGGGAATTATGTCAGCGCTTTGGAGGCCTAGCTACCTTGCTCAGAAAAGATCTCCTGCGTAATAAATCGACACTTTTTATTAAATCTCTTCCCTTGAAATTAGGAAGGTAGGTAAGCTTTAAATAGTATTCTTTATTCGCATTATGTTGAGACACAGAGATGGTTGTAAAACCACTGAAAAAATAGCAACAACAAATAAAAAAAATTTTAAAAAATGGCGGCCAAGTATTTGAGTACAAGAAATTGTACTCCAGTAGCTGTCAACAGCGAGTATTCGGGTATTCGACTACTCGTCGCAGCCTTAGTTGGTTCCTATATTATGTCTATGGGAATAAGAGATTTCAGTATTTAGTTGGTTAATAAGTTAATTTTCAGCAGATGCCCAATATATTTTCACTAAGGCTTGGGTCTAACTATGTAACATGCATATATATTGATGATATGTATGGTACAAGGCATGATGGACCTCGCTTGATTTTTCTATTAATCAATCTACCTGACAAATACCACTGTCAGATACAGTGATTACCATACGCCATTACATCTCAATAATACTTACCCCGTACTCCTCGTAACACTTTTGTATATAGTAAAATGAATCCTCTTTAAAATATAAATTACATAATGCTATTGATGCACATTGAAAGAGATCAAGGCAAGAGCACGAAACATTTCAATGAAACAAAGAAGTGACTGATACTGCAGACTGTATTACAATAACCATACCTCTTTGAGGAGTAAGATGGTCCTCTCAATGTTGTCAAGGTTCGGTGGTTCCAGGGCCAGGGCTAAGATGGCCTTGGGTTCTCCCAGGTCTAGAACTTTCACCTGCAGAATCAGCTGCTCCAACGGACAACGCTGATTGTACAAGATACATTTACATGTAAATTAAAATGAGCCATATCTCTGTATGCTAACAATGATGAAAACACATATAATTAAAAATCTTTGGTTTATCTCTTATTATTTTCTAAATTGGATTAAAAAGGTCATTAACAACAGCTCATTCAAAAAAGGCAAAGAACAAGAGACAAGTGTAAAATATCAATGTGTACAATTACTTTCAACAAGGATCTTTATAGAACATTTAAAAGATTTAACAGATAACAACTTTTTATTGGTCATGGATTCCAGGGCCACAGGAAAAAAAAATAGTTATCTCCATTTGATGCACAGTGACTTGAAATAAACTGCTCTATGTCTGGACTTAGAAATTAGCTATTTAGCTAATCTGGTCGTCCATCTGGTTCACCAACAATGACTGAATGGGTTTCTAACTTTCATTTGGTACTTTCACTATCTCTTTATAGTTATCAACAAGATTTGAAGAAAAATCTTAAGATGTATAATCACTTCTCACCAGAATTTCTGGGATGGCATACTCATCAATGTATTCCTCATAGAAAGCCTTGTGTATCAGCCTGTACACTCGTCCTGAAGAAACACGTCCAGCACGTCCTACAATAACAAAGGAGTACAACTTAAAGGACAGTTTGTTTGGAGAGTAGTGTATCTCTATTAAAAAAATTGGGAGTTTTAATACAATTTATGATTTATTTGAGCACAGAATCTTTCCTCACATGGAGACTAACAACAAATACATTCTATAAAAACAAAGTCCTAAACTTTATTATTCTCTGCATCTCAATATTCTACAACCATTTAGTTCATTATAGATAACTGGAAACGATCTGGATAAAAATGCATGGAAGTATCACTAAACATTCTGTTGACAAAATACATAATATTCCTCAAAGAAATGTAAAGGTTTGTCATCTGTACATGACATTTAATATGATTTCAATGGTAAATTAATGTACAAATGATTTTGAGATAAGGCAGCATTAAATATAAATTAACTATATAATAATAAAATCCAAGATGCGATTAACTAATTTAACCTAAGGATTAAGTTGGATGCTGATTGGTTAATATTTTTACATCTTCTATCCAATCCTATGCAAGATATTAATAAAGAGTTACCTTTCCTCTGTTGAGCATTAGCCTTAGAAGCCCAGTTGAGTTGAAGACTCTGATAGTTGGTCTCTACATCACACACCATACACTTCAGCAACATGAAATCAATCACTAGCGTTGAGAGAAAATATGAGCAAAATTATAACTTCTTATTAAGATTATCTACATTCATTACAGGCACTCTGCCTAAACTTTGAACAGATAATTGTTATAGCAATGTTAAAATATATTTTCCAACAAATGCAAAAATAGCGTACTATCACTAAATTCTTTTAAATGCATGTTGAGGCATTATCGTTCTCTTGAACAATACATTTATGTTAAAAATAACAAATTTGTATCATTTGATAATAGGTGGAAAAACATTTTGTTGCTTTAAAAAAAAAAAAATCTGTACTACCATGTCCTATATAAGCAGCTATATTCATGTTGTTGATTCTATTGGTTATATTATGTATGTATATATATATATATATATATATATATATATATATTTTTTTTTTTTTATGTTTATAAATATTATGTTTTGTTATGTTTTGCAAAGTCGAAAGCATTATTGAATAAAGATGATTTTATTAAAGAAAAAAAAAAAAAAAAAAAAGAAATGTTAAAATCCTCTTCTAGTCAGTGCATACGTTAAAGGAACAAGTATATATAACCAGGGCCTACTCTATATATATATATATATATATATAAAAACCTATGGCCTTTTAATTAGCTGACAACTTGCTCTGTAAGGTATTAAAGAGTACAGGCCAAGGAACTTGGAGTATGAGCAGCCTGTGCGATAATCTTTCAAACTCTACTTCTCTACGATACAATCTCTGTTTTTTTTATAGTGAATATATTATAAATGTAACCTAGAAGGGGATTAATATATTGTGAAGACTATTCAACAAGATCTAAGATGAATGTGGCACTGATCTTACTACATTAACAGTATATATATATATATATATAACCTTGCAAAAGTTCAATCTTTCCCCATAACATATCTCCTTCTCATATCACAACACAGGCCATGATAGCCTAGACTGGAAAGGAGGGGATGCAACATACCATATTTGATGTCAGGGACAGTGATGGAGCTCTCTGCGATGTTTGTTGAGAGGATGACCTTTCGAAATCCTTCCTCTGGCCTGATAAAGGCCCTCGCTTGTTCTTGGGTTGTAATAGATGAATGCAGAGGAATGACGATGAGTCTGTAGGGATTTATTGAGACAATCATATTGGGACTGTAATATTCACCCATTCAGAAGATTAGTCTCTCAAGTTATCAAATTGTAATAATCTGCTGAAATATATATGTATATTAGAAAATATATTAAAAAAACAAGATATGACTACCACACCATAGACTAACCTCTTAACTTTGTCCATGTTAGATACATGCAAACATGAATCTTAGCTGTGCATTATCATTTTTGATATGGATTATTATTATTATTATTATTATTTTTGGTTGCATGGTAGGGAAGAATAAATGAGTCATGTGGTGTCATTTGACCAATCAGATTGCCTACATTCTAGAAACTGTTTTACATAGCATTTTTAATAATACACACCTTTCCTTAGATCCTTGTCCAGGGAGCAGCTTCTCAAAATCTTCAATCTCTCTGATTCCTGAAGAAACAGAAAAGGGATCCCTAAAGTGCTCAGATCCAACTCTCTTTTATGTGAAACTAGTTTTTAGTTGTTCAGTGTCATGGTTACTGGTCTGCTTTTACTTATTAATCATTGATATGTCAGAGCTGAGCTCATTGATCAGTTATGCAATAAAAGAAATATTAGAGAGGGTATATTAGGAACACTTGACAAATTGTTATCATCAGTATCATTTTCATTTTCATCACCAAAATAGTTACATTTTATAATCAAATTGTATTCTGGCTTAAAAGAAATTAAAATTTGCCTGCATAAATGCATATGAAGACTGAAAAAGGTGACACTATCCAGTGCACAAAATTCTCTGACACAAAAATGATTTGTACATTATTTTGATACAAACAAAAGTATATAACAAGAGGTTTCCTACAGAGCTAAGCAAACTTCAAATAAAGGCAATTATATTATCTTTGAAGTATATAAATGTACTCACCAGGAAGAAAGACCAGAACTGTACCTCTCTTCTTGACCATTGTATTAGCAGGTATCCTATCAAATACAAGATTAGCAAAAGGATTAGTTATATAGGTTTCTCATATTCAGCGCTTTACCATTAACTGACCAAAGTGCTTACAGTATTTTTATTACCCCAGTCACTGGATTCAATTACTATTCTAAACATTAAAGAGCACATTCTCGACTCCCTGGGGAGCTTTCCAGCTAGTCGTCTTTTTACGGGCGTGCACATGCTAATCCAACAATGACGTTTGCATCCTACCAGGTACCCAATTAACACCTGGGTGGAGAGGAGCAATGTAGATAAAATGATAAAAATGACATTAGTGCCCTGCTGGGGCTTGCACCCATGATCCTTGCATTTCCAGTCAAGTGATTAAACCATTCGATTATGACACCTCCACATTATAGGGATGCCCTATAATGTTGTTTAGTATGACATATTCAGCAGTACTAATCAGCACTATGATTTGATTGTAAACAGTATGATTGGAAAGCATTTATCTGTGTTCTGTAAAGCCCTAGAAAGTAAATACATTTCTCATCCTTACCCTTGTTCTTGTCTCTCCATGTTGTCAAAGTTACAGACCAAGTTCTTGGCCAAATCATAGGTCTCTTTATAGATGGTTGGATTCATGTCTGGTCTATGACGTGGTACCTGTAGCGAGATGAATAGTAATATTATCCCATTTGTCAGAATGGAACAGTTTAGTCGACTGAGTAGTCTAGATCCATTAGCTCACTTTATATCTAACTCCTCCCCAGGTACATGAAAGTTCATTTGTGAAACATTCATTATGTATACTGTAGCTCTATACTAATAGACTATGTGAAATATACAGTAGTGGTCATTTTGATAAAATACTGTGATGGGATCTTATCAGTCAAAAACTAGTCAGGTTATCCAGGTACGCTTGGTCTTCATCAAAGATTATGTGAGATATACAAAATTAATAATTCTTTCATATAATGTCATGATAGGTTCTTACCAATCCAAACATGGCAAGATTGTCAAAATATGCTTCCTTTCTATTAAAGATGGTGAGATCTACTGTATTGATAATCCTTTGACAGAATGTTATGATAGGTTCTTACCAGTCCAAACCTAGTGAGATTGTCAAGGTAGGCTTCCTCTACATCGTAGACCTTTCCTTCTACACTGACAACAGGAGGCATCTCTAGTGATCCTCTCACGGGTAGAGCAAAGTATTCTCCAAACAGAGACACATCAATGGTGGCTGACATCAGAATCACCTGTCAGAGTGCATGAGGTGAAAAATAATTAGAATCAAAATAAAATAGAATTCAATCATATTTCAAATGATAACATGAAACCAAAACATAATACATGTAGGCATAAACAAAGAAAGAAAAGAAGAAAAAAATAGATGGATCTTCGACTGCGCAGTCAAAAATGATGCCTATGCCATAGAGCGATTTTACAAACCAAAACAGAAGCAATTTTTAAAATTCAAGTTTGATTGTAATCCATTAACAGGGTCTCAGAATACCGTGATTACAAGCTATTTTTCATATACATGTATGGCCCTTTGATCTTTGACCTCATGACCCTGAAATCTAATCAGTTCATTGGCTCTGCAAGATACATACATGTCCTGAGTTTGATAGTAATCCAACCGTCGGTTCCATTGACAAGCAATTTTTGCATACATAATGAGCCCATGACCTTTGACCTTTGACCCCAAAATCTAATCAGATCATTGGCTTTGCAAGAGACATACATGACCCAAGTTTGGCGGTAATCCATCAATCGGTTCTTGAGATAACGTGATCACAAGCTATTTTTGCATACATAATGAGTCCTGTGACCTTTGACCTCGTGACCCCAAAATCTAATCAGTTTATTAGCTCTGCAAGATACATACATGACTTAAGTTTGGCGGGAATCATCAATCGGTTCATGAAATAACGCGATCACGAGAACAGGACGTACAGACGGACAACCCGAAAACATAATGCCTCCGGCTACTTTGTAGCGGAGGCAAATAGAGAAGCATCTCTACCCATCCCAATAGTCAATGCATCATCCTTTCAAATATATTTAATGAAGAAAAACAGACATTCTAGCAGCATCCACGGCCCATTTCAAATGCTGTGTGTGGACGTTTTGCCATCAATGTGTGACACACACATGGACAACCCATGACTGGTCATTTCCAATACAAATATATTATATTCAATAAATATAATTGCAGTGATGAAAAATGTGTTACATATGATACTTCCAGATTCCATCACTATGGACTTAACTTCAATTCAATGAATCATAAAATGAAACATCAATTTATACATCTCACACTTGTACACAACCGGTTTCATAGTACATACAACATGAGACTGGAAATATAACAAGCACACTATGCCCTTGTCATAATTGCCAGTATTTGTTATTCACTAGAGCCAATTTTACAATCAGACATGCATAAGACTGTAACTCACTTTTCTAACTCATTTTCATATATATATATATATATATATATATATATATATATATATATATATATATATACATCATTATTTCCTGAAGTAACACATCATCACACTGAATTTAAAACAATAACAAGTACATACAAAGTTGGTGGGATTCAACAAAAGGACCAATACCAACCTTGACATGCCTGGAATTAGTACGTTGTAGTTTCCTGACAACCAGCATAGCAAAGTCTGTATTTTGATCTCGTTCATGAACCTGGCAAGAACAGAAGCAAAATAGTAAAATCATCAGAATTATAGCAAGGGACAATGTCATGTGATAATGAGTACTGACACATACAACCCTTGGTTGAAGAAAAATAATTAGTCCTCTACAAGTATCTAAACATGAAAATGTTTTATCCTGAAAATGAAAGCTCAATAGTTTGTATTAAAAAAAAGGGAAATTCGCTCCATACACATGTCAGAGAGCATTACATTATTGTAAAAAGGTATAAAATAGGTATACAAGAAATCAACTGCTATACCTGTCAATTTGAATAACTACACAAAAGACACTATCTTTCACAACAAAACTGGTCACAAGCAATACTTTCAAGCGACAGCTACTAAACATGAATATCTCCTATACTAAAGGTTCCTGGTTCAAATTTCCGACATGAACCTCTCCGTCTCTGCTCGATTGATATATATGTAAAATGGGGATCTCTGACAAATAGTATACAAATAATGAATGCTTATGAGTTCAATAGTGTGAATATTTTCATGAGTTGAAAGATTAACATTCTATTCAACGAGGAGTTGAATAGAATTAATGTTAATCTTTCAACGAATGAAAATATTTGCACTATTGAACGAATGAAAAACATTCATTATTTGTTTTATACAACATATTTCAACAAATTATGCTTTGCTCCTTATATTAAAGATAAATTAAAGTTGGAGTCAGGCCTTCGCGTCAGATGCACGCAGCTAATACAACAATGGGATTCACGCAGGGCAGAGAGCTACACAGTCTGCATATAACCAAATATGCACGCTCGTTGAATAGTACTACGGCGAATAGTACCAAAAATGCACGCCCGTGCAATAGTATATCTATTGAATATCATGTGGCCAACAATCCTCCAATCAAATGACAAGGATTTACTTAGGTGTTGTATAATATACTTTATTAGTTAGGTACATTCGTTAAAATCTAACCTTCCTAACAAAAATGCCACCCCTCCCCCCCCCCCACCCCCAAGCAAAAAATGCTAATTGCTAGCAATAGTTGATAGTATACTTGAGGAGACTCTTTACCTCATCTAAGATGATATGAGTGTATTCATTCATATTCCTTTTGTTGATGAGTTTCTGTAGAAGAACACCTGTTGTCATGTAAGTCAACCTAGTGTCCTGAGATGTCGTTCGGTCCATACCAACCTATCAATACACACAAAATCAGAAAGAAAGAAAACAAAAAATGAAATATAATTCCAATAAAGAATATGAAGGATGAACACAATCATCCTTATCCCCGAAATGTAATTTGTCTTCAAACTTCATATCCAAGATGAAGAAAGTGATTACAGGGTCAAAATCTGATCAACTAACTAATACAGTCTCATAGCAGTGTCAACATAATTACCGGTAGACTTCTAAAGATAGTACCACTTTTTTCTACTGGAAAGTTTTAGACCGAGCTATCACTTGTTTTATTCTTATTCTATTTCTAAAGAGATTGTCTTTGTTGAGGTGCAGTTGGTAGCATCTAACACAGTTAACATCACAAGAGTCACGAGACCTTAATATTTTGCTCTGTTCATATCCTGTTTCTGAAACAGATGCTACATTTTCTGTTATTTAAAGGCTACCACTTTTCCCTGATAAACCCATTGGACCCCATTAGGACCGTACTGGATATAAGCTAATTGTCAGTTTTCATGGGTCAAGACAGCTATATCAGGGTTATACATATCTCATGCTTTGGATTTATTCAACTTGATGAAAGAAATCAAACATCATAATTACCCTGTATCCCACAAGACTGCCAAGTTGCCATCTTCTTTCTTCACACACCCTCCTAGCAATACTGATAGCTGCAATCTTTCTAGGCTGTGTTACCAGGATGTTACAATGCTTTCTCTTACACACATAATCATCCAGTATGTACTGCGGGACTTGTGTTGTCTTACCACAACCTGTAGAACCCTGAATAATGGTCACCTGATTGCTTTCTATGGTGTTCAGAACCTGCAAAGTTAATGTAAATAGGTAAAAATTTGAGAGAATTTGGAGGGAAAAAGGGGGGACAGCAACATCTGTAGGTTTATAATGAGCAAATGCTGCTTGATTAGTTGATCCTATGGTATTTTTAACATTCCATGAAATACATCTTCATATAAAACTCCATTCCAAAGAGTACAATATCAGCTGATTGGAGAAGAAATCTTATGTCTACCAATGCTGAGCTACCCAAGATAGAGGTTGCTTGAGTATCATATTGACAATCATGAAGTTGCAATTGAATATGACCAAAAAAGATATTGTTTATCTCGTGTATTTTCAACATTTTTAAGTCATTTTGTTTTTCATAAAATGCATGAACACAATTCACAACTGTTCAGCCATAATCAATTGCATTTATTTGAAATGCGCTATCTCTGCTGGTACTATCTGTATAAAGACTGTATGTAGATGAGAAGTCACGTTGGAACCATCTTCCTCATTTACCTGATCTTTATGTTTGGTGATAGGCAGTTCTTCATTGTAGGTATGATCAAAGTTATAATTGTCATACGCCTGGACAGCGACATCTGGTGATGTTTCATCAGGAAGGACTGGTCTCGCTGATGTTACACTCATACTCTCCAAATCTGTGAAGTTAATAACATTTCATACTTTAAAAAATACACAGATACAGATTCAGATACCTTCTCATATTTCACCTGAATTGAATTTGTATTTATTGTTGAACAAACATGTATAAATGGTATGTCCACTGGTTGCTCATTTAAAGGCATACTAGCACTAAGAGAAAATAACTACTAACACTATACACATTCAATTTCTAGAACATTCTTAGCCTGTAAGAATTTTCCCCCATTACAAGCAACGGAAAAAATCTTCAAGAAACACTAAATAATTTAAAAATTTTCAGTCATTCTTCCTGTAGTCACCACCTAATGAGTAGAATCTTTTATTTTGAATCCAAGCAATGAATGATACCCTCTTACCTGACATAGCACTGCTAGGGAGAGGCTTATCCTCATCGATGTGTAGGTTTGATATATCATCTTCCAGCTGCTGTTCATCCCACTGCTGTCGATAATGATCTGCATAGGCCTTCTGAGATTGCACCGACTGTGGCTTTGGGCTTGAGAATAGACATGTAGAGAAATATCATTAGGATACCTTTTTTTTTGTTTTGTTAATTAATGCATGCTACATTCAACTTACAACAACCACTTCTGGAGGAATATTTGTCACTTCTACTCACAAGGGAAAGAGGTATTAAAGGAAATGCAAGGGGAGATGGTAACACGTGGCACATCAGTTCCCTGTGCACGCATTGTGTGCGGCGCCATTTCTACTGTGACGTCACTGTACACAATTAAGAATCAAAGCCGATCCAAACATTCTGCTAATAGAATTACCTCCTCTTTACCATCCAACCAATCAAATACAAGTAAAAATATGTATAGGAGAGTTTCCTACCCCCAAATAGATAGTTTTCAAATAAACATTGAAGATAACTTGACGTAGATTCATATTTTAATGGACCATAATTTTTGCAAAAACCACGAAAATTGACATTTTGTAGTAAGGTTCTAGAAAACTGATTTATAAACTCTTCTCCTCAATTTGTTTATGTCATAATATTTTTTTAAAGCATATAAATGAGGATGCCTACTTCAATAGTCCATTGACCTTATTTTCGTTTCAGTTTTTTGGCATCATGGCCTAAGTTCGAATACGACATGACTTTGAGGTATTTTTGTATTCATCGGCGCTACGCGCATTTCGAGGCCGTGCGCGTCAGGATGGAGATTTTTTCCCACATCGTATCAAGGTTGCGTGGATTTCCGTGCTTTTGATAGCATACCATTGTGTATGCAGGAGCGGTAGGTAGATCCTAGTCAGTCACATTCCTAGATCCTGACAGGCCTAGTTAGATCTACAGTTCACCGAGAGGGAGCTTATTATAGCTATAAGCCTTTGCTTTAATAAGACTTTGCTTCTGTAGGCTATTTATAAGTTGGAGAGATAAATTACTTAGTATTGGGAAGTTACAAAACTGGGTGCAAAATAACTGAATAATAAGCCCATCAACACACTGAATAGGGATGAAGAGCTCTAGCTGACAGCTAGCTGTTAGGCCTCTAAATTTAACTCCGTTTTACTTGCTAGACAATTTTTGAATTTTCTGTTGGAAAATTATGAATTTAGTTTACACCTTTTGGGTATGCATTGAGGAAAAAACCCACCAAACTGCTAGATTTTCTAGGATAATTTGAGAGGTGTCTGCGCAATAAATTAATAACTAAAAATAAATCCATTTCTTTCTATGTGCTCCGTTATTTACTTATTTATTTGTAATTTCATTTGTAACGACTGTTATACAAGACTAGTTTACATTAAAAAATCAATTCTATACATAGAAAGAAATGAATATTATTTTATTTGACATTTTAAATATTTAAAGCCCCACTGCACTACTTGTACCTACTTGCGCCCTCTATGTAGCAAACAATGCCTAATCGGGACCCGTTGGTCCCCCATGGTCCCCCATGGTCCCCCTTTTCTTATGTTAAAGGTTCTATGACATCAGACGACCTCAAATTCAACTTTTAACCTAGTGTACAGTAATTATTCATCGTGAATCTGATGATGAAAACAATTTCCAGTCATTTTCAATCACTTAGCTGCAAAATGAGAAAAACAAATAGGTTTCGAACGCCCCTGAAATTGTTGACAATATGGTTTGCGATTACGTAATCCCTGTGACGTCAGCGGAGAACACAAAGCTGGCTTGAGCGAGAGTAAAATGCGTGATTGTATTGGCTTTGTGCGTTGATTTGTAAAACCACTGAGTGAACTTTGCTGCTTTGGAAGTTATTTTTTCTGGAAAAATGGATCATTTGCGTGGGAGTGACAACGAGGATGGATTCTTTGAACATTCTTTGTCTGACGGAGAAGAAAATCTGCCTGAGTTTCAAGAAGAACTTGAGGAAAAAGATGAAGTTCCTGCTGCTACGCTGCTCCTGGAATATTGCCTACACTACTGACTGTTTCAGCCTGCCTTTCCAGATCCAGTGAGACTGAGAGAAGTTGAGACAATTAATCTTGTCGGCGTTCGTGATAATCAGGAAGACATCGAAGAAAGACTTGGCCACAATCATTGGTGAGAATGATGTAAATAGATATATATAGGAGCATTTATAGTTATTAAATTTATATTTGGGTTGAGACAATCGGCACTATTCACATGCGATGCGATGTACCCGGTGATGTGCACATAATATGCTGCAGCCGTAGCTACGTAGGCATACACCGCCCAGCTGCGGGGCAGTGAATGCTTTGGTGGAGGCCGGAGTGCGTGGCTTACGTAATGAAACTGTCACTGACTGAGCTGAGCTGACCGAGCTCCGAGCCAGGATTTGCGACACCAAACAAAACAATACTCGAGCTTTTGTATTGTACGATTGGCTTCTAAGTTCTATTTACTTTCGATCTAGATTATTGAAATCTATTTTCAGAAACAAATCACACATAGGGTCTAGATCTAGTCTGCAATGTAATGTTAATTGTGAAACTAATAAAATCTTCAAACATTTACTGGATACATCATGTACATGTCCTATTTTTCACACGATTATAGCGCAATGAATGATAAGATGAGATATAGGTCTACATAATAAACAATTTTTTTTAATACATTCATTCAGGTGTTCATGCAGTGGATCATGGAGGCTGCTCTGCAATGCTGAAGGTCGTGATGACCATCTGCTTTAAAGAACTTCCCCAGTTCACGCAGACAATGTTATGAGCCAGAGGAGTTGGACTGCATCACAGACCGTCCTGGTTTCAGGAGTGTTTGGATAGACAGGTGGGTACTTGAGACCGCCTTCTACCAGTACCGCCAGAAGTATACTGCCAACAAGCATGACAAGATACCACTGAAAATGAGTGAGTATTCACAATTTTTAGTCCGTACAATACATACATCGTAGTTCCACGGTGGAATTTGGTTATAATAAACTCCTTGGACCAGAAAAACTACCTGTTTTATCGAAACCATGTTATATCAGGGCTAAAATACAATAGAATACAAAGAAGTTGGACCAGAAAATTAACAATAGTTTGTTACATGTATCTCATTAAGGTTCACTGTACAGGCACAATTTTTTTTTTTGGGGGGGGGGGTGTGCTGAGGGTGCCAAATTATTGAATTCAGTATATATCATAACTATGTCATCAAGATGTCTTGGATGAGACATTAAACGATATGGGTGATTCTCTGTTACAAAGTTCGAACCCCACTGTTCGTGTCCGCACCCCCCATCGCTACCTCACAGACTTCATTATTCATGTACATACATATTGTAAAATATAAATGGTGCGATGTATTAAAACAGATATGATTGATAGAAGTGGTGGTTGTTGCATTCCATGGTCACATGCCATCACTGCTTATGCGTCAAATTGTAGTGACGTTCCTAATAGTAGATGCAATTTAAAAGAAAATTATTATTGAATGATATTGAGTGGAGAAAAATGGGAATTGTGCACTTTCCTTTTATTTCTGTACATGTATATATTTGTCTTGTCAAAACTCTTATAGATAGGAGGTAGATGTTACTATCTCTAATGGTTTGTGTGTTTTTTTTTTTTTTTTTTTTGTTCATTGCAGGAAAAACAGCCACGTTGCCTATCGTCAGCTAGCTAGATTGTGCTGGGGATACCTGGGAAGATCAGTGCGAGTTTCACTGCCGTCCAGCGCTGTAATTCAGATCCGGACAAAATTCCCTTCCTCAGAATACAGAGGATTTGAAGAGGAATATACAGATATTATGTTGGGCATGGGGGTGTAGTGTGATTCATTCAAGATATGGATGTTTGCTTTTCATTTTTAAAATTTATTTTGAAGGTGACATTGATATTTTACTTACTTTTCAAACATTGTGGATAAAGTAATTTACCTTAGTTTAATGCGTTACAAAGCTTACTAAAGGGATACCGGTAATTTTTTAATTTTCACATGATATAAATACCTTCTAGAGCTATAGGTTATCTTCATTGGTAAATGTAATTTCTCTCATAAGAGTATCAGAATTTATAACATTCCGCTTCTTATCTCCTCAAGGTTATGTATTTATTTATTTATTATTATTATTATTATTATTTTCTTGGGGGGATTCTTTCAAACTAAACTTGTGACCTACTGTCTGTAGGTTTAAAGTAGATTAACATATGAACTCTCAAAAGGGTTAATTCATCCTAGAGCAGTTATTTGCTGTCAGCCAATGTTTTCTGTTTAGAGCTATAAAATACTGGAAAGTAAATGTGTTCTCTTATAATGACTACTTATTTTCGTATGATATTGCAGCTACATATTGTACTAAAGAATATCTCAACAATCAATGAGTTGATTATTATTGTACTATGAAGGAGGTAGATCACACTTGTCCTAACCTGCATAGTGTACATTTCAGCAGTCTTTCTTGTAGAACAATTTTCCACCAGATGTTAAAGATACTACATGGGTGAATATTTTGGGTGAAAGTTTTCAATAGTTGTCATTTTTAGAGAAATAATGGATGAAACTGCAAGGCAATCATTACTTCCGTGCCTCTTGTTTTCTGATGCACTTAATTTGGGATAAATATTTCAGCATGTGTTTTCTTGTGTTTTATACCTTAAAATGCATCAGTAAATTCAGTATAATTAAATCAGTTCTTTTGAAAATCGTATTGAAGTATTGAAGATACTACATATTCAAATTGATGTATTTATTTAGTCAGTGATTACCCCATCGATTTATGCTGTTTAGGGTCAAGACAAGACAGAGAAACTAAATGGAAATTTGAAACTTTATTAGCTAATATGGGAATTAGAAATGTAAAGTACATGCACCCAGGGGCGGATCCAACCGCGCCAAGGAGGGGCCAAAAGGGGGTAGTGAGCACAATTTTTTTTTTTTGCCCCGAAAATTGAAAATTGAAAAATCGTGCTGGCGATTTTTCGCTCAGTGGGGATGGGGGAGTGAGTAGTGAGCACAATTTTTTTTTTTGGCCTCCGACATTTTTTTAACCACCACCCCTTGAGCGCCAGGGCCCATCTTCTTTTTTTTTTAAAAAGGTGTTTTTACCTGTTTTTTTCCGGCCTCCCCCCCCCCCTGGATCCGCCACTGCATGCACCATTTCATGGTGTAGCTATTGTAGGACAAATCAACCTTCCAAATGGTTTATATATTTTTTGTGTATTTTTCTACCATGTCTTTCATCCAAAGCAACATCTTACACACACTCACAGTTTTAGTTAATGTGATATATTAAAGTAGACCAATCCCCCAAATACATATTGTGCTTTCTTTTTATCTGTTATTTTCTTCATACTCCTAAAATGTTAATCCTAACAATGCTTCATAGTAGTTCGTAGTTTATTTTATTCAAACTAAATGTAACACATATTATTTCATTCAAGTGATTGGTCCTCTTGCAGTCTTGCTTACTTTACTTTTCACATGATTAGTAAACAGTAAGGAGTGCATTGAATTCAGTATGGAAGAGCAGAGAGGTATAGAACGAGATGCAAAGAGATATTGTGTGTGTGTGTGTGTGAGAGAGAGAGAGAGAGAGAGGTACGTTGCAAATGATAGAGATAGGAAAAAATATTGCAAGAGAAAAATTGTGATAGAGAGAGAGAGACATTGCAAGAGATAGGGACAGAGTAATTTCCAGAGAAAAAAAAAAATTGTGAAATTCCCCCTAAATTTTCAAACCAAGGCCCTGACTGGCAGGTAATAATAATTCTTTGGACCGTTGAAGGGAGTTTTATTTTTTTTCCAAGTGGTTGAGGGAAAATAAAAAATGTAACATCATTGTAAAATTTTGAAAAATTGAAAGAGGAAAAATAAATGAATTGAATGTTGAAGATGGCATGCACCCCATCATCAAAATCACAATCGTCTAAATGTGCACTGCACACTACACAGGAGTCTATGCATGGGGCTGCTCCAACTTGCCCGAGTCAGCTTCACTTTAGCTGTCCAAATTTAACTCAAATTCGGGTCTTTGGGGGAAAAGATGTAGGCTTACCCCGTCCTGATTCGTATTACAGCAGCCTCCAACGATACACCTCGATGGCATTGTGAAATTCAAAGGAAAATATCAAAAAAATTGCCGGAGGAATCGAACTTTTTCGTACAAAAAAAAAACTTGCCACGCTAAAGCACGTAAACACAATAGAGAAAAACTTTCGCGCACTGCAGCAGAAGCTCGGAAGGTTCTCCCGATGACGTACTGTCACGTGATCGCTGAGTTTGGGAATTTTGGGAGGCGGGGCTTAGGAGCGTGGGAAATCATGTAATTAATGAAGGAAAAACACTATAACTCATTAACCCTTCTTTAGAAAAATTTCAAAAAACAAGAGATTGATTATATTGGTATTTTTTACACGATGGGAAGCATGAATACTTGGATTGCAGAGGACCTTTAAATGAGAGCTGAATTGATGGGAGAACCACCTGTCCACCTGTCCACCTGTGAACCAGACCATGCAGGGAGGTCTAATCCCTCCAGGGGAGTGTTTCACAAAGACTAAGATCGACTTTTAAGTTGGACTTAAGTATAACAGGCCGTTCGTGCCATTGTTTGCTCTCACCATTATGATCTTTAGATAATATTTTTTCCTTCAATAATGAATTATCAAAAAATGTAAGTTTTGTAGATTTTTACCATGATTTGTACGTCCCGTGAGAGACCAATGCCAGTAAATGATGAGAGAAAACAATGGCACGAACGGCCTGTTATACTTAAGTCCAACTTAAAGTCGATCTTAGTCTTTGTGAAACACCCCCCTGGCCAAACTAGTGCAGACAGGCTTGAAGTAATTTATTCGATTGTGTTTCTAATTATTTATTTATTTAATTCTTATAAACGCCTGATCTGCAAGACTACGTAAAAATAGTTCAATTTTGATTATTTCAATTTAAAACGACTTAAATTTCTATTCCTTAAATTCCATTCTAAACGACTCATGTGGAAGACTAGTCAACGCACCCTTTACGTAAGTAAGTCTTAAGTTTGAAAAATTCTCATTTTCGTCATATTTAAGGTACAAACTTGCAAGTTGTACTAAAATGTTCGTTGATTTTTCTATTTTATGTTTGTACCTATGCTGAGTGTGCATCACCTATGTGTCAAATGCGTCACCTGTTTAAAGCACGACATGTCGGTTCCTTATGTAATGTTAAGTAAAAAGTCGTATTGACATTGCACTTGGCCTTGCATGCTAATTACTTAAGCTTACGTAAGTGGCAGCCCTCTATCACTTTAATTCGAAACAGCTGGAGCGTATCGGCCAATCATAGTGCGTAAACTCATTGTACAGCGCGGAATACGAATAGTTCTACATACATGCTCTGGGCATCCGCAAAACCACTTGAAATTATAATTTGAAGAAGTATTCGATGGAAAAAAGGGTGATTCCTCGTCCTAAACCGAGCCATCAATGTTGTACCGTCGATTCAACATGGCGGAGAGAAAGTATGCATGCGCGGTAGCGGCGCAGCAAATATGAATATTCATGCTATAGAGCGCCGTTCGCTGAAAATGCTTAATCGTGTAAGTCAAAATTGTAATTACTACCGTTTTACTTTTCGATGAAATAGGACCCAATTCCGCTGTTTGATTCGTGTTATTGTTCCAGATCTGGAGCTGCGTCAGAGCTCTCTGGAGTTACCTCATTCATATGCTTTTATTTGCATTTTAAAAATATCATGACATAACAAAATTGAGAAGAAGAGTTAATTAGGCGCTAATGCGGAATCATATCTATACTTTCAAAACTGCTGCACAATACAATTGCATACCGTACCGACGATGGGGTGCGCGCGCATCCCACCGTCGATACGTGTATTGTGCAGCAGTTTGCCGTGAATCCCGTGAGAAAGTGTATATTATAAGTCTTCATTTTTAGGAAAAATACTCCCCAAAAGATAAGAAAATTGACACGATCCAGGTAAGAAACATAACGACTTTTAAATCATGGCCATTGTTTGAAGAAAAGATGAATATTTACTTGATTTTAGGTCTGTTTTAGTAGGGTACCTCCACGCTGGAATTACGGGTCAAAGTATGGATATGATTCCGCATTACCGCCGTTTATTATCAGTTTTCCATTGACTGCCTCTAATATGTATGGGGAAGGTTGAAAAATGTCAGTTTGGCGCTAATTCAGTCAGTTTTATTAAAGAATTCACCATATTACACTAACAGACGTTTACTGATATTTTTGTCTAACTCTACTAGAGTCTCTAGTCTAAGGTAGTGCACACGATCACGATTTTTGGCGAAAATCATCTAATGACGATGGAAACGCCATTGATCTCAACAACAACAACAACAACAACAACAACAACGATCGAGCTCTCAATCACGCACGCACATTTTCTCTCACACATGCATAAGAATGAACACGTTTTATTTTACCGCGTTTGTACACCTTGCCTTGCCCGTGTCTTCCGGAGCGACTCCTCGTAACGTTCCGTTCGCAACTTTCCCGTTCCCCCTGTCGCACTGGCGGGAATTACAGCTGGAAAAGAAGGCTTGGCTTTGCCAATCTTGAACCAGTCATCAATATCTTCAAATGATGCTTCTGCAGTTAAAAATCTAGCCATGTCGAAATGATACTTCAAACTATGAACCGAACATTTTACTAAAGTTAGCTATACGTTAGCTTAGTTAACTTTGACTCTGGTACGTTGATTACGGTTTAAAAGGCCACATCTTACATTTAACCTTGATCTCAGGCTATAGTATAATAGAAAGAATAATCTTTGAAAACACGAATAAATTTATAAATTCAAATACAATCATGTATTTTCATTTATGTAATGAATCATTTATATTTATTTTATTATTCTCTTGATCTCATGTAAACAGTAATTTAACACTATTAGTACTTTCATACCTCTTTGTACCTTCTTAAATTATGTAATTTGCCTTTAAGTAGGCTAATCCAGAAAATCCAGGGGGTACATTGGCAATACTGCTAGCTCGCCCTTCTGAGCATGTGGGCTCTTGTGAAATGCAGGCCCTTTGCTATAAATCTTGGTTACGTTTTATCTTTTTTCATACATCCAGATACATCAATATAGTATAAAACTGAAACGATAATTCATATTACATTGAAAACTTATGAAGACTTAGAAGACTAAATTGCCATTGGGATTTTCTCTAGAAGTGCTGGGAAAAGTCTTGCCTCTTTTTAGTGGATAGACAGAAATTACCGTCTTTATTGAGGACTAGTAAGTAACAATATGACACTTGTCACATACAACGCCATGTACAAGCGGCTAGTGAAGCGAGAAACTAGTCTCAGTGCCAGTGGAACAATAACCGTCGATTAAGAGACTGAAATCAAACTTGGTCTATTTTTGTGTGTGATATTTTTGGATCATCAAGTGATCATAAGTATTTGTGTCTATGAAATTTTGACTTTCTGACCAAACTTAGATTAAAGGTAATACATTTTCTAGGGCATATAATGCATCCACAGGGGCATCCAAATATATCAAAATTTTAAAGAATTACTATCTATCAAATTTTCAAAATTTCCCCAAAAATTTGCATTACCTTTAATATCAGGTACCCAATTACCCACTATATGATCTTAACAACACTTTGCATTCCAAAAACACAATTGTATGGGGTTTACTTGCGGTTCTGACTGCAGTATATAATAAATGAAATATAGATCGATGAAGGAAGGTTAGTTTTATGAACACTGGTCGTGCCTTTAATGGACAAGAACTTGACAATGGCATTTTCTTTGCAAAATTAAGAGCAGGCCTTACAAAAGCTATTAATAAAAAGACAAAGTTTGTCCGGTAGTTTTGTTAGGAAATGAAACTTTCATGTTGCGGGGCTTTGAAACCTCCAGAGTCCAGATTATGTTGTTGATCTATGCATGTCGTTCAATCCATGAAAAAAAGTATGTACATGACTGTAATCACTGAACAAACAACAAAAATTGTAATACTCATTTTCCTGATTCTCCCCTCCTCTCTCTCTCTCTCCCTCCCTCTTGCCCTCGATCTGTATCCTTCTCCCCTATCTCTCTAGGCTCTCTCCCTCCACCTCTCTCAATATTCATCTCTCTCTCTCTTCCTCGATCCCCCTCCCGTCCCTATATTATATTTATCTCTCTCTCTCTCTTTCTCTCTTCCTCCACCCCCTCTTCCCTCCCTCAATATTCTTCTCTTTCTCTTTCTCTCTCCCTCCCCTCCTCCCTCAATATTCATGTCTCTCTCTCTCTCTCTCTTCCTCGACCCCCCTCTATCCTCCCTTAATATTCATCTCTCTCTCTCTCTCTCCTCCCCCCCTTCCCTCCCTCAATATTCATGTCTCTCTCTCTCTCTCTTCCTCCCCCCTCTATCCTCCCTCAATATTCATCTCTCTCTCTCTCTCTTCCTCGATCCCCCTCCCGTCCCTATATTATATATATATATATATATCTCTCTCTCTCTCTCTCCTCTCTCTCTTCTCTCCCTCCCCTCTTCCTCCCTCAATATTCTTCTCTCTCTTCTCTCTTCCCCCTCCCCTCCCTCAATATTCATGTCTCTCTCTCTTCCTCGACCCCCTCTATCCTCCCTCAATATTCATCTCTCTATCTTCCTCGATCCCCTCTCCCATCCCTCAATATTCATGTCTCTCTCTCTCTCTCTTCCTCGACCCCCCTCTATCCTCCCTCAATATTCATCTCTCTCTCTCTTTCTCTCTTCCTCGACCCCCTCTCCCTTCCCTCAATATTCATCTCTCTCTCTTTCTCTCTTCCTCGATCCCCCTCTCCCCTCCCTCTATATTCATGTCTCACTCTTTCTCTCTGCCTCGATCCCCCTCTACCCTCCCTCAATATTCATGTCTCTCTCTCTCTCTCTCTCTCTCTCTCCTCCCTCTCTTCTACATAAAAAAACACGAATCATAACATTAATTTCATACTCACATGTTTATTTCAACCATCTCATGTGCATGTATACAAACTCATTATTTACAAGGATATACTTTAAGCAAGAACAAGAAGGATAGACAACAAAAAATTAAAAGTAATAACACTTTTTTATCAATCATGCAACAGAAAAAAAGCTGAAGTAAAAATACCTGAACTATAGAACCAATTCCAAGCACTGTACAATAATTACACAATAGGGAGGGAGAATGTTCATGCAGCACGCTCTGTACATAATCAAAATATATTGAACAAAGAGATTATAGAATCTACAAGCATTTGAATCAAAATCTAAAAATGAATAGCAATCAGAAATCTGCTTTCATTTTGCAATACATGAGGTGGGACTGCTCATATATTTAACTAACAATAACCTTTCTTGAATGTCAGTACCTGTGGAATAAAAATGTGAAATATATTCATATCTAACTTTGACTATATGAACACATTATTTATGAAGTATAACCAATTGATTTTATTCAACTTAAATTATTTCACATTGGACATTAATATGTAAAATGCAAAACTGTGATAGCATTCCTCTGAAGTAATGATAATTTACATTACAATGAATAAGTGATAATGACCATAATATATATTTTTTGAATTGACATAATATTCAGTCCAATCAGAAAGAATGATTTGAAATGAGCAAATGAAAATATAACATTTATACAAAGATTAACGAAATTCTATTTTGTGCAATCCTTACAAATTTTTTTCATTTTCATTCTTATTCTAATTAAAGTTGAGGTAACGTTCACTATACATTTTAGTCTAATGTTAAAAAAGAAACATGAACATGAATTTCTACAAAAGAAAAAAAATAGTACTTTTGCCCGCAAAGCACAAAGATTCAAACAATTTTAATCTTATAAACTCACACAAATGTCACCACATGACAGAAAGCAAGATAACTTACTTTATAAATTCAACATTTTCATGTGATTTTTGTTAATGTCATCCATATTTTACATATACATGTATATATAACATCACCTTTTGCCCTTGTTTATATGCATATTAACATGGGGTATAGTTTTTTTACAAGTATAAACATAAAAACATTGAAATACAGAATATTATGTCTCTACATCTGAATTGAACACAAATACACTACACAAAATATTCATATGTTTTGATACATGATGATCCAGTGCAGAAAATGGTATATTATGATAGGAAGGTTATTTTGTATGTTTTTTCTTTTTTTTCTACAGTACATAAGGTGATACATGTTCTATGAGAAAGTCATGTACCACATTAAATTTCCCACATGTCAATGAAAATTCCACATTATGACTTGAATTTAGCAAATGAAATAAGAATCCCACATGTAAAGCAAAGGAAATCCAAGCTATTGATGCACTCAATGTAAAACAGACAACAGAACTTGGTCTGTACCATCTATTGAGAATGTGATATAACCACCATGAACATAATAATATGTGTCAGAGGAAAATGAGATAATATACAAATGATGCATGCGCATGAGTTCATTATACGATCTATCCGCACTCGAGTTGAGGCTGTATGTATCTATTGCACGAAGCCGTTAGGCTGAGTGCGATAGATACACACAGCATCAACGAGGGCGGAAAGATCGTATAATGAACGAATGAAAAATGTATCATTTGTTTTATACAAGGAAACTCCTAGATCCTTGTTATTTGATGTAAAAAAAAAATTAATCAAGATTGTTTCGTGACAGTTTATGGCTGACAAATATATCTCAAGTTTTAATAAGTCTCAATTTAGTGCGCACACACAAGTATAGATATAGCAAGCGCACCTCTATCTATACCCATTTACGCATAGTGCTGCGCAAGAATAGGCCCATGTGTACACGCAGTATTAAGCGCTCTAACCTCTACGCGCATGCACTACTGCGCGGCACTGAAAAATCGTTGGATAGTATTGGAAAATATTGCACGCTTTTTCATGAAAAAGTGTGCAATAGGCTCAGTAAATGAATCACACGTGACCGCGCATGACCAATCATTTGATTAGGATCTAGGAGAGAGTTGTATAATATTCAAATATGTGCAAATCACACAATAGAATTTAGTACAAGTGCATTGGGAATGAGGAGGAAAAAAAAGAACACAAGCATATTCACATAAAATTAAACTGTAATGTCTACTCCCTCTAATATCAATAAATAAATACATAAAATGAAAGGGAGGGGGATGAATAACAAAGGGGTCAGAGTCCATAGGTTGAGCCTTTAGTTTGAAACTTTGAACAAAGCATCACAGTCTTGTTCATTCAGGAGTCTGGAAATGTTCATTATCACATATGTAGGTCCCAATTTACAATTGTCAATCTTATCTAATTTAAACTTTTGACTGAATCGGCTTAATGGAGGTTAGACAAGAACCAACAATCTCCAAGAAGTTCTGGAAGGATGTTTATTTCAGAAATCAATCACAACTGTATTGTGCTCAGGGGATGATAGTGAGAGTTTAAATAAAAAGTAGGTTTTAGAAATCCGAGCATTTGCTCGAGGCGTTTCAGCAAGTCATGCAAAAACCGCACCTCCCCCTAATTTTAAACCGGATTTGCATCGATCTCAGGGACTATCCATTTTTGGAAGAAAAAAAGAATCAAAAACAAAAATTGGGGGAAAAAATAAAAATAAAGAAATTATCAGGCTTGATTGTGCTCATCAGATTGGCATCTTGATGATTTTGTGTGTTCTACCTTGTGATGTGTCAGCAAAAATCCTTGGAATTAAAATTACATTAACGGGTACTCAAACTCAGAATAGATTTTCAGCAATTGTATAATTCTGATCATATTATTACGGGTATTAATTTGCTAATCTTAGAATCACTTCATACCAGTATATATTTCATGTGAGTATATATATCCCTAGTACTTCAAAAATACCATAAATTGAAAGCAACCATCTTCGATAGAAGAGCTTCTTTAAAAAGAAAAGAAAAACATTGAGGGCAATGATTAACATCATCTTAATTTCACAATACCTATTTCAGTTGACATCTTTATCATACCAAAACAAATTCACTTCAAATGCAGAGATGTTTGTTCATTCAGTAAAAAGAATTCATCTACTTCATGATCTACTCCTAAAAAATATATAGTTCGATTTTCAATTGAAAATATTTGTCTGCCTAGTTTACATAGAAACACTGAATACAATCACAATACATGTATAACAATGCTAAATTGTCATGAAAATGTTACTGTCATTCATCACTCTCAATTCCACAGTTCATATGAGTAAGAGTGAAGTTCTACTTGATGAATCTTAAAGACCTTGAAATTATAAAAAGGAAGTCCATTCATCTGACAATTCTTAAAAGCAGATCAACTATACTTTCCATTTTTTGAGAATTATCACCATGATCACATTGGAGCTCAAATCTACAGTAGATGTGCTAACCATAAGAGTAGTAGACCTGTGCACTATATTGACTGGGACAGACACATCTGTACAAATCCTTCACACAATTTAAAATAACATTTATATTTACATGATTTAGGACATTTCACATTATTTCACATGATTCAAATAATACATAAAATATAGAAGTTGTATGGTAAAAGTGTTTGAAAAGTGCAGTAGGAGGGCCCAAAATATCTCAATATTATTTCTCATTAATAATTAAAGATCACACACCTTGATAAAAACAATGAAACCAGTTGATATCTAATTTTGTACATGGATCACATGACTACATGATTCTAAAATGTACATGAAAATAGGTAACTATCTGATACTACACTCAGCTGTACATGTAGAGAAAGAGATTGAGAAATGACTCGGTCAGAACTATGTTACATATACAATGCATGAATAAGCACACTTGATATATAACATAATTGAACAACATGGAAAGAGAACTGGACTAGATCTTTCACATTCCCTTACCAAATAACAGAATTCATTCCATGTCCTATACGAAGGCAAAATCTCTCGTGTAAGTTAAAGTAGTTGCTGTGAGACTGCAATCAGATGTTCTAAGCCTAAAGATGTATTACCTCAACCATTCAATACTTGGTGACTCAGCATGGTACCTTGTTTCACTTGAAAAGACTACCAAATACCATACATTGCATATGTATGTATGTATGTTAAATCTCTATCACACAGGGCCCAAGCTACATATGTCTTAATTCACTACACAGATAATACTTCCAGAAACTCTCATTCTATAAACATCAACCCATTGTGTGCATGTTCTTCTCATAACACACATCTCTATGGGTCTTTGTTACACATGAAACTTAGTATTCAAAGGGTTCATACATAAAGCTTTGTGTGTTGAAGAATTACACATACATTTGTTATGTTATCTCCACTGTATCTGTAACCCTCACAGCCTTAAGTTTCACAGTATGCTAAACTCAATTAAGCTCAACATTGCCTTCATCGTACCACATAGATGTTCCATTACAAACATACATAAAGCAAAAATAGAACTTTGTTTGTGTCAAAGCTGCCCAACAGTCGCCTTTCAAAGAAAAACTTACATCTTGCCAATCTCAGCTGCAAAAGTTCAAATTTGCATCAACTCTTTCATGAACAGTGACATGTTCTCATATCTACAATACATTTTGTGTGCATATTTGGGAAAACATGGGTCCCCCAACTAAACCTTGAATGAGAGAAAAATAGTGTCCACAACAAATACCTCTGGAAATGTCAAATTAGATAATACTTGCACCAGAAGACCACATGAATTTAAGATTGTAACACATACTTCTTTTTTAATAAGTAAGTGAACATCAAACTATGTTTCTTAGTTAGATCTACTCTATGATTTTTTTAAAGAATTGTTTCTATATTTAGAAACAGAAGCACTCAATGATGCATGTAACACATGAAGAAAAGTGCTGACAATTGTGCATACAAAGACAATGTTTATTACAAATTAATATTCTACAGCTGTTCAGCACCTTTTCATTGAATTTGTTTTAACATTGTGTTGCTGGCTACCACTGATTTTATTATGACTTAAACAAAATTTGAGAAAATCAGAATAAAATAGTTTATTTACTCTTCCTGACAACCAGAACTTAAAATATATTCAAGAAAGCTTTTTTTTACTGGTTGTCTCTTAATATATTTATCATGTACAACAAACAAGTTGATGACATTTAATATCTAGCTAACTCTACTTTTGTTTTCTAGATAAATACATTGTAAGCTGGGCCAGTCTTCAGTGCATAAACTGCCAACAATTTGCATCCATGAAAGAGAATTGTTTTATTTTCAGATTTCCCAAATATATCTTGCTGTTAAAAGAATTGCAACAAACTGCCTGACATTGAACCAGGTATAAGAAAGTTATATTTTAAATGGTTTGAAGCCAATGAAACTACAAACTATAGCCAATCATTGTCATGTAACCAGTCTCAGTAGCATAAAATCCATGATGTCCAAAGTATCATATTCTTATTTCTGTTTCATTATAACTAACCAGATCTGTTTGAATTGAAATTCCAGCTGAATGTGAATATTTATTTGCTCTATATCTTCATTATAACCATTTTTAAAAGGTAACTTCTTGTATATATTTGCACAAGGCACTTTACAAATAAATTGCAGCATTAAACTCAATATCAAGAAGCACTACATTGCCCAAGGGCTATAATATGTTTATTTTCAGTGATACTTCACAAAATATACATCTATAGAGTTAGAGAACATCAGCAAAACTTATCTCATTTAGGATTTAATTAACCATGTGTTTTGTGAAATTGATATTAATGATTCCTTGTAGATATTAATTAGTTGAAACAAAGGAAAAGCCTTTTGTATTGGTAATGAGTGCATCAAAACCACAAAAGGGATCCTTCATCATCTATGATCATCCACAAGATCATAATGCTATTGGCATTAGAAACAGAATAACGAACTTGACAACATCTCAAATCCCTAAAGAAGCAATTGATAACTTCTTACTTTTCAACTAGGTTTAGTCTACAGAATCCTTAACTATGCTTTATACTTTATATTTTGAATAGGTTCATTAATGACATATATCACTACTTTCATTCACAATTTCCTAAACATAATACAGAACTATATGAATTGCATTTCATTTCATGGAATACAACATGATAATAAATTTACTCTCATTGAGATTTATTATTATTACTTCATACCTAGTGTTTTATTCTAGATATTGCAAGCTTGCAGATCATCTTCAACTTTAGCACTAATGGAGCAAATTATCTGTATATTAACAATGCAATAGGGTGGATTCACAATTCACAATGCCATTTAGCAACACTAGTGTTTATTCATGCATTATGGGGAAAAGGTAACAATAATACCAGCTGTGGCATTGTTATATACCCTAGGAGATAAAGAGATTTAATCAGATTTTTGGTGGGGAAGGTTTGAATAGCATATCTGGGGTAAAATTTTGCACTGATTCCAAAAATATCAATCTTATTGACCCTTCGCACAACGATTTGGTCATTTTGGCCACTTTTTGCCCAAAACTGACCATCATAGTCACTTTCGGTCAGAGGTAACCTTTCATATCGTTATTATCAGCAAAGGAGATTTGATGGGCCTAATTTATGTCCAAAATCAGGCCAAATTTTCAGTCAGAATCAATTGATGGGTGGGTTTTGAAATCCAAACGCAATATAAAAATGTGAGCTAATATCAGAACAATCAATCTCATTCAAATTATTACATGGTTCAGACCACTTTGGTCATTGTGATGGATGGCTAGCGTTTTGCTGCGCTGCACCGGTTGAAAGATGTCGGCCCGCGAGCTGAAAATTGGCCTGTCGCTGCTTGCCGGTGGGAGCCCTGTTAATTGTGAATCCATCCTATTGTATAACAAATACAATTGGGATAATCTGAAATTGAAGAGGATTTTCATATAGAAATAATACAAGATTATGATTTACAAATCATTTGTTGAACAACTGCAAAAAAATACAATATGAGCATTTGAAATCAACAGAGCTCAAGATTTAAAAAAACCAATTCCCAAGGAGTTGTACAGAAAATAGTAAATGGTGATGTGGGTTCCACAGGATGAATATTGTTAGAACTGTAGTTGCTGACCAAGCACACATGGTTCTTGAAAGCTGTTCATATCAGGAGTAGGGCCTGTCTGTCTATTCACGTAACCCCTAGCCTGCCAATCTGAAGGGACTAATGTTGAAGTGGTGTGTGAGACAGGGGTTGACTGCTGACTGAAGCCCGAGGTGTTGTTGGGGTGCTGGAAGGGAGGTGGTGGAAGCGACTGTTGGATGGGTTGTTGGATGGGTTGTTGTTGTTGTTGTTGTTGTTGTTGTTGGTGATGCTGTGAGGTAGATTGTGCCATGAGACAGGCAGCTAATAAGCTAGAGTTCTGGCTGGATTGGGGAGGGAAATTGTTAGTATGTGTTGATGAGAGGCCCATAGGAGGACTTCCCTGCTGGTATGGAGTTGGTTGCCTTGAGAATCCATTCTGCTGTTGTGGAGGGAGGTGGTAGTTGGGCAGGGAATTGTACATACCATTAGATTGGAACATTGCTTGTTGCTGCTGCTGCGGTTGTTGTTGCTGTGGAGGGGTGTTAATAACAGCATTCAAGTGCTGCTGAAAGTCAAAATCACCGATTCCTGTGATGTCAAGTCCATTTTCATTTGGCCCATGGGTACATCCATTCTGATCAGTGAGACCATTCTGCTGAGACAGACCGTTCTGCTGTGGCAGATTATTCTGCTGTGGTAGTCCATTCTGCTGTTGCAAACTATTTTGCTGCAGGTTGTTTTGTGGTGTTCCATTCTGGGTCATACCATTATGTGGCATGATGCTTTGAGGCAATCCATTTGATACACTCCCATTCACAATTTTGAGCTGCACCTGTTTGTTCATTTGCTGTTGCAAAGCTTGGCGCTGGATATTCTGCCGCCTATGCTCTTCCTCCAAAATCTGTGCCTGACGCCGGTGATTCTCCATTAACATTTCCTGCTGTCGCATGAAATTCCTTTCCAAAATCTCCTTTTGTTGCTGCTGTTGCTGTAACAGTGTCAGATCATCATGATTTATCCTGTTGTTATTGATAGAGAAGTCTCTATCTGGACCAAGGTGATCCTGCATGAGAGAGTCTAATGTGTCAATGGCAGCTTTAGTGGACGGTGTGATTGGTCCTAACACGTCACTGACATTGTCTATACCATCACTGATAGGAAGCTGGAGTTGTTGAGGAATTGAGCGGACTTGAGTGGAGAGGGGATTCTTTTCAGCTCCTGTGAGCAGTGCTTTCAACATTGAATGCATTGTCCTTTGATTCTGAAGGTCTTGAATTTCCAGCTTGGACATACCTTCAGTAACCCCATGTGAGTCACAGGGGTTTACAGGTGCCTGAGTACCATTGCTGACGGGTGGGATGGACTGTCCACTGCATGTAGGGGCCACAAAGCTATTGGCCACAGTAGTTGCATCTGAATACTGAGAAGAGCTGGTGGGTTGGGCCACTGAGACAGAAGGTTGTTCAGTAGCAGAGTTCATGGCATCAGTAACTTGTGGTTCTACATTATCTGACACTGTGGTTCCTTCAGCGAGTGAAACTTTGTTAACATCAGCAAGGAATACATCTCCTTGTGAAATTGTAATGGGTGCCTGATGACAAGATCCAATTTGGGCATACTCTAAGGAAAAGTCAGCCAGATCAGCTGGCAATCCACTTCCATTTCTGCAAGAGTCTGTGATTTTTCCAGAAGACATTAATAATTGCTTAATAGCCTGATGTGCATTTCCATGCTTCTGGAGTTTCTCTGTGATTGGAGGTTCATTGAGTAAGTTCAGTAGAATGTTATTGGCAGGACTCTTAAACTTATCATTGAAAACATCATCATCTTCCACTAGCCATGACATGTTAGGACTTTGGACCTCTCCATCTGCACAAAGACTCGTTGTACCAGGACTACCCAGAATCTGACTGAGATTATCTGGACTCGGTACAGTAAATGACAATGTGGATATCCTTGAGAGATCACCCATGGGAGACAAGGGTTTGTCACTTGTAATGTCTAATAATTTGAGCAACTCTCGCTCCTCAGCTTCGCCAAAGCTGCTGGTTCGCTGACGCTCTGGTGACGGCGGTGAACAAACCGAATCTGAGCCACCACTGGACAGTGAATCCACATCACTTGCTGGTGAATCAGACTTACTTATTAGCACATTCTCCTCTGCATAGGAATGCTTATCTTCCATGGTTTCAAAAGAGGTGTTATTATCCATCTGACAGTTTGCTTTGTCAATATCCGCTATGTCATCACACTGCATGGCGCTTTCCTTCTCGTCATTATCACTTTTCACACAAACATCCATTGGCACATCTTCCTTTGATTCTTTAGATCCTTTCACCAGATCTTTGAAGGACACAGAGCTTGATTCATCTACTGGTTTCAGAATAACCTGGTTTTCCCTCACTGGCTGGGGCACCAGCTCTGCCAATTCTTCCTCCTTGAGCTCCAAAATCTTTGGAGAGGACTCTTCAAAATCCGAGCAGGACCCAATTTCAGTGATGGTTGGGGTACTTGGAGTTCCAGGGGTCCCAGGGGTCCCAGGGGTCCCAGGAGTGCTTGGTGCACATGGAGAACCACAGCTATCTGAATCGCTCATCAAGACTCCCTGCAGTGAATGCTGCATCTGCTCCATCAGCAGGTGACGTTCTCCTTCATCTTTCCTATAACACACAACAATAAAAACAAAATAAGAAATTCATGGATGACATAATAAATTTTACTATAACTTGTCCAGAATAATGGTATAAAACTTCTTATATGCATGAATTGGTAGAAAATCACTTAATTCTTTATGATGCTAAACTAATTGGCTTGAACCACAAGCATTCCAGTCTTTCTAACGAATACAAATATGTCCATGACCATTTCAACCCATAGCCACATATATGGTACATGTAATTTTTTACTTTTCCTACCTAATCGGTCAAATAATCCATTAATTTAGGAAATGGAGAAAACATACCATTCTCACAAAATCCATCACAATATCACAGCTGAGACTATTTTGTCATCTCATGAAGATATGAATGTATAGTCATTTAGCTTTATTTAATCACTTAGCATTTTAAAAAGATTAAATACCCATGAGGTTAGAATAATAATGAATCCAATATTATTCATAATAACTCACCCTATGACATAGTTCATGCAGACCACATATTGTGCCACATTGTTTGTATTGTAGATAATAGTTGCCTTGGTCTGCATCCAAACCCACGCTCCTAGCTTTCCTAAGAAGCGATAGTACTTGCTCATGCTACTTCCCTTTACAATCACTGTATCATAAACAACAGATAAAGAAAGATGGACAGAAATATTAAGACAAAGAAAGATATGAGAAAGGTGTACAGAGAATGATATAGAAAGAGAAATAAATGAAAAACACCAAAAATGCAGGATGGGTAAAGAAAATGATTGGGAGAGAAAAAAGGAAAATAGATTCATCAATCAATGCACCTGAAACCATCACAAGACATATTAGTCAAACATATTATTATTACATGGTATTACAGGTAAAATCAGAGGAAAGCATAATTTGAAATAAACATATGTTACCGTATTTTGAATCCTGAAAAATATGAAAATAATATGCATTATCTCAGCACAAAAGTTTGTAGTAAGTATTGGTTTCAAATCTAATATACATGTAAGTGTACATATGCTACACAGTTTGTGCACAGTTTATTTGAATGACTATGATTCCAATTGACATAACCTAAATGTATGACATATCAAAAGTCATTAGATCCTCATATTAATGCTAAGTTTGTGTGAATTCTCTTTTGTCAATTTAACATCATTGCACTATCAAACATGTTCAGAGATGATACAGCATCAATAGAAAACGTTGAATATATGGCATCAAACTACATTCATGCTAAGAAATGGTCTTCTGACCCATGAGAAACAAAGCTTGGTAAACTTACATTTGGAGTGACAATCACTGACTTTGCGAGCATCCAGTGGATTATGGAATTGGTAAGCAGTCTTTCCAATCACTTCATGAGGTTCATAGCCTACCAGTGTTATGATCCTATATCAATCATACAAGGATCAAAGGTTTTTAATATCAATGATCATCAAAGGAATAACATAACATGTCACAGAGACATTATTTGAACGATACATCTTGTAATGTACAGGGTGAAAAATAAACAACTACATGTACTAGTATATAAATATCCAACCCGAATTATCCCAAGCCAATTATTTGATGGATTAAAGAAATTTCTAACGTTTAACTCATAGGTGTTTGAATGAAAGTTGTATAAGACTAGTAATCTTGTTGAAGGCAAATGCATTGTATTTATTACGTGTTATTAGAGTCAGAATTAATAAGACTAACATTTTGAAAGGCTGCATTCTTTTTCAAAAATAAGATGAAATGGTATTTTTGGCAATCAGCAGCAATACTAGTAAATGACACAAAAGATATTTGACCACACAACCCATAATATATGCTATACTTCATTTACAGACCATTAGGTCTTATTCTCTATGTATGCTGTAACTCTGCAGAATAACTGATTTAATGTTAACACATCTTTGTCAATCAATGGATAAACAATCCTATTCTATTTACCTTGGGTCACAGAACGTAAAGCTCATATCCAGACCATGTCTGCTCATGAACATGTTACCATCCATACGAATCTCCAGTATTGGCTGAGGTTGGATAGGACGACAGAGACAGATCAAACCCTCTACACTGTATCCTTTACTATTACTCGATCCTTTCAACTTCAGACGTCCAGAGAAGTTCACGACCTAGGCAAGCAAGGAGTTCATTGAAATTTGAAAAAGTCTTTCATGGACATTGATTTTTAAAAAATTAAAAAAACTGATGTTGTGTTGTATTAATCCTGTGATGAACACTGCAAATTAACATTTGAAAATAAAGGACATGGGAAGTTGAATGAAACTACACCCCACTTAAGGCAAGTCAATAGGAATCAGTTTGCTCACATCGATATGTATCGAGTCATTGCTAGAAGAAAAAACAGAATCTTACAAACATAAGTTCTTACATGACAATATCATTTGCTCCTTTTATTTATTATCATTGTACTACGTTCATTTCCTATACCAATCAGAAATGTGATAATATATTATTTACTTAGTGTGAGCATAACATTCATTACTAACTTGTTACATGTGTATATTATTACGGCACAACTTTTTATTCTCTATGGACTCAACAATCAAAACATAATATTTTTATTGAAACAAGTGTCATTTTAGTAATATTATTAACAAAGAAGTGCAAGACATCTTGAAATAAACATGTGCTAATCTAATGTCCACATAAATAAAAGCCAGATGTGCTTTCACTTATCATTTCCACTTTGATACACTAGTCTATATCTTCCTTTGCTCAATTTTCCTTTCATTTTGTGTCTGTTTTGTCAAGCAAGAGACTGATTCTATTTCCTCCATTGCAAGAGAGGAGGAAACTATCTGTTTCCTGACTGAACTATAGAAAGACAATATACACACTCATTTCACATCACTTTACCTGTAGATCCCCCTTTACATTACACTCAAAAAGTGCAAAGAAATGTTTTCATGACTTCTCAAAGGGGAAAACATAGTACAAATATAGAGGGGACAAAAGTTAAAGTACCCCAAAATATTTTTGCACAGAGAATTCAACACAAAGGGTTGTTATACTTCATATATGGGCCACTCACTGTTAATACAAAACAATGACATCATTACAATAATTATATCAATACTGGGTTCACTCAACTTCACTGCTGACACTAATGCTAAAATGAACACTAATGCTAAAATCAACACTTATACATGTAATAGCACTTGCTGCTTGCCAAACAAGAAAATAAAAGCTAACACTCATAGCAATTTTAACAATGCTTCTCTACTGATAATCATACTCCAAAGCAACAAAATTAAAGGGGGATCTTGAAATAATGAAAAAAGATAAACTAGACTATAAAAAGAAAGGAAGAAATTATCTTTCTAGCCCGAAACCCATTACTTCCTCCCTCATTCTGTCTTTCATGGAATCCCATATAGGTGTCATATGTCTAATTGTCTATGCAGATAAATATAACGATATGCATAATCCACATTGAAAGATTCAAGTTCTATATATTGGTGTTATATGAGTAAAGTGCATGACCCCCTTATATTTACTGACAGCATAATAAGGCTTAGTCCGATGGGAGCGGAGGGAGGAGGGAAACTCTTAATTGAGCTTTGCATAAAACCATAACGAATAGTGATTGATGTTGACATGTAGCAATAGGATTGTCTCATCCGTTTCAACTTATATCCACAAACTGCCACAAGTTTTTGAAGTTTGCACAAAATGACTTCTCCTGGATTACTCTGCTACCCACTTGCTCATGATTCAGCCATTCATGATTTTGTTTCTCTGTTTCTCTTCATAGTAAATGTCATTTCAAGTAACAAAGATTATAAATATTATAAAGCTTGGACATAAATTCCAGTTTCACTCTATACAGTGTTTCTTTCAGAATATGGAAGCAAGCAAGCAAGCAAGCATGTGCTCAATATCAAAGCCAAGATCTTTGAAATAGAAATATACTGTCAATTTTCTAGATATTTTCAGTGCAATCTTATCATTTTCATTGTGAACAATACACATAACCAGGCTTTCCAATTCAAAAAGTCATAATGTTATAAATAAGGACAATTCATAATCGATTAAAGCTAAAAACACCTTGGTAGTTGTACAAGGTATAGAGACAGGGTGATATCAGGAAGTTCTGTGGAAGTTCATGATACTCTTAGCCATTTATTCTCTTCATACAGCTGTCATGATACACAGACTTTTCTTGTATTTTTCTCTAAGGAGAAAACATTTGCCGGTAAATAGTGGGTAAAGTAAGGGAATAGCATTAATGGTATAGGTAAGTATGGCGTAGTCTGCCGTAGATACACTGATTGCAATACTAGTAGTAATAATGGGAAAAAAATGAAATAAACTCACATTACTTGTACACATGACAAGATACTCTCCAACCAACAGGTAAATAGATTCCATTAAACAATCTAATACAGAAAATTGTCTTATAAAAATGTTGATACCATCTGTTTCTATACAATTAATTTGCTGCTTTACTCTTACTCAAATCATAAAATAATAAACTTTGGAACAATAACTGTAGAAGACAGATAAAAGTTGCTTTTCACAAACTTATAGTCATGCATTGCATGCATGCTATCCTCAAACAAATATAAAGCTACTAACCCGATATCCGACAACTTTTCCTTTGCCACCAATAGATCTTCTGGACACTACAGACTTCATACGCAAAAAGAAATGTCTATCTTGGATGAAGTCTGTTACGACTGGGTTCTCTTCTTTTCTCTCTGAAATATCAAAACAAAATCAAGAATTGTTTTTAAATTGATTAAAACATTATTACAAGGACTACTACATTGCAACCTAATTACATGGTTATGATTAATCATAAAGTTGAATAAACTTCGATTTTTCTGCTGTTGATCACTTTATGATAGTATTATATCTCTCCAATTTGCTCTAAGCCGAAGTTAAATTAATCTTCTTATTACCATATACTTATTGATATTTTTACATTTATATCATAAAATTTGCAAACATTGTTGATTCATATTATTTGCCCCTGGTTATACTTTTGTAATGTTTGATGACGATAATGTTAATGTTAAATGTTGTATTGCTTTCTTATTCATGTATTGTGTTACATTTCTTGTATTTCTGTGTGCAGGGCCCTACAGGACAACTGTGAAAAAAATCACTGACTAGGCCACTCTGGGTTGTTTTTTTTAAGACAAAAAAAGACAAATAACTAAATAAATACATTAAAAAAATATATGTAAAATTAACTAAATGTGCTTTTGTTGAAATCTTACACTGAACAATCATCATGTGTTATTCCATTAGTGTGTATTTTCTTGTGGTTTTTTTTTAAACAGTTGTCAACAAGAGTAGTAATGAATCATCAGGGTTAGTAACTAGGCTTTTACAATGATAAACTGCTGTAAAGATTGTCATGGTGACATGTTTTGGCAGGAAATGTGGGCCTAATACTACCATATAAAAAACAATCTTGTTTATTTATTTATTAATTTGGTGTATAAAGAGTGACCAGCAGCTCAGGCTGAGACATTCACTGTACAAGGAAATAACATATTTACCAAGTCATTTTGCATGATATAAGAGATTGTCAATAATATTTGACGAAACAAATACTGTATAAAATAGACTGGATAAAATAGGTAAATGCTGCATTGGTAATTTCAAACCTTTAAAAAAATTGTCTTGACCGTGATTTTCAACATATGCTGCAAAAATATACACATATGTATATGCGTCTGCTCCTCTCAAAAAAAGTTATATCTTCATGGCGGAGAACTTTCAAGTATTGGAACTAATGAATTATACACAGGTATATAACTGAAACTTTGTTTCCATATTGACAGTAATCTGTTTGACTTACTTGCTTCATCAAAAAAGTTGATATTCATAGCAGTAGGAGAGTCATCAGGTCTCTCCATACCATAACCTTTGAAGGTTTGGTGTCCAGGAAACTGAACTACAAACTGTTTAGCCAGTTCCTTCTGATCGTCAGGATGAATGAAATCCATGATGGAGTTTCCTATCATGTCATACTGATGAGATAAACAATAATACAGTTTATACAACACCTAAGTAAATCCTTGTCATTTGATTGGACGATTGTTGATCACATGATATTCAATAGATATACTATTGCACGGGTGTGCATTTTTGGTACTATTCGCCGTAGTACTATTCAACGAGCGTGCATTTTTGGTTATATGCAGACTGCGTACCTTTCTGCCCTGCATGTATCCTATTGTTATATTAGCTGCGCGCATCTGATGTGAAGGCAATCTGAATGTAATCGAGAAGGCCTGACTCCAACTTTAATTTATCTTTCATGTAAGGAGCAAAGCATTTGTTGAAAGATGTTGTATAAAACAAATAATGAATGTTTTTCATTCGTTCAATAGTGCAAATATTTTCATGAGTTGAAAGATTAACATTCTATTCAACGAGGCGTCAGCCGAGTTGAATAGAATTAACGTTAATCTTTCAAAGAATGAAAATATTTGCACTATTGAACTCATAAGCATTCATTATTTGTATAATATTTGGAGGTGTCCAGTTTGACTCATTCTCTCACTCCAAACATCTTTCTCCTTTCTTAAATGCACAATGTGTACCAGGAAATTCAACATAAAGTATGTATAATAATATTAAAGACATTAATACTCATCCTCAGTAAATAGTACTTTATGAATTTAAAAAGTTGCATATTACATAAAATGTAGAGTCTGATGAAACACTGTTCTGTTCAATGCTTTTCCAAATCACAACAAAAATGAGTTACAAAGAATGACATCTTACCTGATGAATTCCAATCTGTTTTCCAACATTATCTGAGACATAGAGAATTCCTCCTTTTCGAGACACAAAGAGTATAAATCCATTCAGAGCCTGGGATGGGAAAAAACAAACAAGTAAAGAATGTTACAAACATGTACACACACAAAAAAATGATCATTAAAAAGTCACATCAGCTTGAAAGAATAACATGGTAGTTAGTTAAGAATTAAAGGGCAATGTGAATAAATGAAATTCACTCTCTTGTACTTCTAGCTCTATACTATATAACAATGTTGTTTGTTACATTATTTTCCAAGGATAATTACTCAGTTTTTAATTGATAAAATACATAAATGGCTTCATAATTACATGCTTTTTGTAATTTCATTTGATTAATGTGTCAATCATGCTCACTAGCTCAGGGACCTATTCAATTTTCACATAAACAAGCTACCGGTACAAAAATATAAAGACATGGAATGAATGCAGGAAAGAGAGTAAGAGAAAGAAATAGTAATCAAAGAGAGATTAGATATAATGAATATGAACTACAGGTTTGGCTATACATGATGAATATAAAATCATCCCATTCCCAAACAATTTAACTATTATTTTATGGAGAGAAAAAGCATCTATATAAAAGAGTTTGAAGTTGTCAAGATATATTACCTGAAGCATAAGACCTCCTTCTTTGACTTGTGGTTTGTCATCAGCTTGACATGATTCAATAGTAGGCCCAGCAGTGATCGCTTTCTTCTTCAGCTCATCCAACAAAGCTGTACCTTCTGTCAAACAAGTCAAAAGAATAACATCATCAATATTATACCCAACATTAAAATGATAAATAATAAAGATAGTATTGTATGTAAATAAATAAATAAGTAGAACATACATACATAGATATATAGATAAAAAATGATGAATAAAATAAATAAATAGATATACAATTATGAATAAATGGATTCTCACAGGAAAACATGAAATTAGATCATGTTGATAAACTTCTCACTTTATAAGGAAACAACATTTAGAAGTACTTAAATCCCACATATTTGTGCATGAAAAATCACTTTTCCCCCTAAAAAACAATGATTTTACATAACATTACATAGCACTTTGTCGTTTAGCCTATGGTGAAAAGCTCTTATCAATCCACAATCTTTATAATCACAGTTCATAATTCATGGAACTATAAAATGTCCAATGACGCACATTGTCACTGTAATCATCGCACAGTACATAAAGGAATACATTTACGTCATTGTTCTGGCATGTTCTTGTTTCATGCATCTACCTGCAGCTAAGAGCTAGAAGGGTGTTGACTCATTACAATACAGTCACAGAGGTAACAACCTTCTGGTAATCAACAACGGTTTTAACATGTAATTTACGATTCTTCCAACATTAATATTAAAGAAGGGAAGCTTTTATCTTGTAGTGATGAACAGGTGCTAAAAAACATGTCCAGAAGCAAATGACTAAAGAATTTCACATCATCATCAATAGTGAGATGAGCATACAGGGTATAAGAGAAAGAAATGACCTTGTTCATAAACATACATTGAAAACACACACGCAATCATACAAGTTTTTGATTAAAAACATAAATAAATTGAATTCATGATTGCAATCAGTATACAACCTGGTAATAGAAAAGATAAGCATGGTATTCTGACAATACCAGCAGATTATCCAAGGATTTTACCTATCATTTCATGTAATTATGAAACCCAATGCCATGACAACTTGTATGTACATGTATGTGATGATCATACCAGGAACTTCAAAAACTCTATTAAATTCAGTAAATATAAAGTGTCTATTTTTTTTCTACAAGCCGTGACTCTACACCTTTGATATAGTACCACAATAGTATGATGACCTTAGTTACCTTAATGCACTTCTTGTAAAATGCCATTCTTGTAAAATAAAAAGGTTGATTTACTCTTGAGGAAGTAATTTCATTTGTTAATTCAGAGCCCATATGAATTTAGCAGCTAAATAAATACAAATCCTTTATATTTTTTTCCATTTTGGGATACACCTGTGAGGGAAAACATGAACCTTAACATGAACATATTTGTATACTTACAATGTAAGGATTTTTTTTTCAAAGTATAGTTAAGACACTCTGCAAATAAAAACTCCTATTATATAAAGTTGTATGTATTTTCCATAGTGTAACCAGGTATCGAACACTTTTACTGGAATATAATTATACAATAAAATTGTGTTACATAACCAGAGCATCCTCGAGGCTATAAAAGAGAAAGATAATAAAATGAAAGAAAAAAAAGTTGGTTGAAAGAAATTGTATATGATTTCAGACAATGACATGTATTAAAGGGTACTCAAATGGCCTTGTTGTAAACTGATAATTTCTCATTGATTTACAATCGCTTTCCACTGATCTGAATACCATGTTCCTATTGACAGAAGTATGAGGGTTATACAGTGTATGTCAGCAAGTCCTTAGGTCTACCTGATAATTGTTACACCATGTGGTGTAATGGGTATTCTACAATGAAGATAGTCCTGGCTGAGCCATCTCTCTAGTCTCAAATGTTCATTATCAGTAATATGTAATGCCACAATCTGTTACATAGTGCCAAATGACTATATTTAGGATCCCATTAGGATTCCTTGCTCAAAGTATACCCATGAACTAAACATTGAATATTTTTTCAAGATTTCAAGGAAAAACAAAGATAAAATATGAGTCACCCTGTCTATGACATTAGAAGTGCATACAAGCAGTGTTTGAATAACTATTGACTAATTTGAGTGCAAAAATTGGCATTTCAACAGGTTTTTAAAAAGAGCCTGATTCTGGTTGATAAACAAAACAAGAACAAGAACAAAAACTAGATGAGACAAATCCACCATGTATTTCTAAATTTCACCTAGGTCTAATTATTATGACATGATCATCGCTTCGCCTGTTTCTTTCTTAAACAAACTGTTCAACAATTGGAAAGATCAAGATTTGGTTCAAAATTTAATAAAAACATATTTTCACAGCCGGATGGCTGAATTGTGATAAAGTGTTAAAGATAGTACTAATAATTTTTAAATAAATTACAATGTAAAAAAGCAAGAATTACAATGAATATATGTACATATTCAGAATCAAGAAATATAAATACAATTTTAGCAAATTTTAACCAATTTGTGTGCACTTGTAATTTTGTAATTAATATCTAATGTTAATGCACTTCTAATCAAATCCACAAGTACACATTTGTCCTCCAATATCCCCCCGCCCCACACACACACACATACACAAATCAATACATTTCTAATTTTAGAAAATAACAAAGATACATTTTCACATAGAGCATAATAACAGTTTTGCTTCATTGGTGCTGGAATTAAAGAGTATAATCCCCCTTCTCATTGGAGTCATTGATATCTCATTGGTAATTGTATGCCTTCATCAACACTCCCTGAGGACAAAAGACCTATTGGAGCTGATTGGTGATGGTGCAAAACCTTGGCTGCTACATGACCACTGGATGAACTTTGCATTGCGTATGACCCAGCATGCATCTGGATACGTAAACGGCACAAAACTGAATTCTACCTTCTGAATTGATAATTGACGGAACTAACTGGTATTGGCAAAGGGTAGTTCAAGTGGAAATGGGAGAAAAAAATAAAGCCAGAAAGGTTTGTGCTGGTAGAAAGCTACAGCTACATGTGAGAGTTATACGTCAATGGATGATCTCCCTCCAAATAGAAGTTTCTAGACTGAAAGAGAGAGATATGCTTCACCTGACCTGAAGGTAAAGGTTAACTCTGAACAATGAAATTCAGACTGTCTGAATCATAACCTCATCTTCTGTGAACAGAAACCTTTGATACATTCCCTAAACTCAACACAAAGATTCAGTTGTCACAAATATGCTTCATATATTGCTTTTATGGATACTAAAAATAAAACATAATCTCTTCTAGTAGTATCTGTTAAACCAATATGCAACACTGATCTGAATGATTTTAAATTTCTTATGGTTCTTTTAATGATATGCTGATATAATTCATTACAAAATTACTTTCACTGATTTCACCCCTGTCATATTGACATGGAGTAATGATGTATTATTTGCTAGATACAAAGATAACACAGAACTTCTGACTATATGTACATATGAACATATTATGTGTATATATTACGTAGGCATAAAAAACGCAAATACATATGCCAAAAGATAATGGTGTTTTTTTTTTCATTTACTGAGGTGAAGGAGGTCTCTTTTCTTTAATATGTTTATAACTTACCATTGAAAACTGAATATTTACTTTCATCATAGGCCTTTATTCTATGAGTGACATATAAGAAATACATTTAAATGATGGTTTGCTCATCATTTAACATCAGTGCTTTCATTCTTTCCATGTAACACCTTGGTATAATATATTTCTCTTAGAGGTTTTATTAAAATATCCTAGAATTAACTCATTATCAAGCTATGCCACAATAATTTTATGTAATGTCACCATAGAATAAAACCAGTAAAGAAAAAAACAGGTTCTTCACTGTCAAATATTTCATAATCCTAATAGTATAGCTGAAGGCAAGCCATCTATTAAAAACCCATTTAGTGACAGCTACTGGATAATTGATAAAGGCAATGATATAGCAAATCTCTAATTATCTGAATGATGAATTCATTGTCGTACAGTGTAGTATGCCTTTTCCTCTCCCACTCCCACTACCTGCATGACTCATAGAATAAAACAGGATTATTACACAGAGTATATGATATGAAATAGTATTTCATTTAAAACAGGGGAATTTGTCCTTCCTATTTCTATTGGAATGGAATTGGAAAGAAAGACACCTCTTTATTTCATAAGTAAGGAGATTGTAGTCTTTCACAGTATCCTCCACAGTATGGCATGTTTATGGTTTTATGGAGACCCCTTCCAAAAAACAAAAACAAAAAAATATATATATATATATATATATATATATATATATATATATATATATATATATAAAGAGATAAAATGAAAACATAAAACAAAACAAACAAATAGATACTTGTTTGTTTGCCTACTAGACACCATGAAACTCAGTAAATGATTTTGCTTGTATAATGTCACCCATCTACATTTGTTTTAAATGGTCATTGATTTTTCTATGACAAACTCAATTTTATTACAACATTAAACATGATAGAAGAGAATATTTATAAAAAGCAATTTCCAGATTGTTTAAATACATCTTTAAAAGATGTATTCTTATTCATGTCATTGACATATTTAGGTGTCACTTATAACTTAAAGAAGAAAACAAAATTCTCTTCAGTCCCAAATAAAATCTATCAGCTTTATATAAATAGGGAGTATTGCCATGATGAGAGCGTGCTTTGTTTTTCCACTATCTTGGGGCTTGCTATAAGACGAAAGAGAACAAGTTGAGTTGGGCATAAAGAGTAGTAATAGAAGGTGATCAGATGTGATTGTGACTTGATGACTCAAAGTCTACTCTATGTGATGCTCTTAATGATGAGATGTGACATACAGATATAGGGCTACAACACTACTCTCTAGATTACAAGAGCAGACAGTGGAATGAGATTAACCCGCTTTCCTACTCAGGCTCATACCCTCACCATTTCTCCATTTTGGAGCCTGAAATTGCACTTAGGTAAGATCTGAGTGCCTCTCTGCCTTCATTATACCATGCTCCAACAGAAATCCTATGAGAATGTCTTCTATCTATCCCACTAGGTTTAGTAACTGTATCGAAGACAAAAATGCCTCAAGAGTTCTCAATAAATTTCAAATACATTCTGAATTAAAAACAAACAAATCACACATTATTTTTAAGAATGAAGTGAAGGAAAAGGCTAATGATTTGTATCTCTAATACAATATTGGTACATTTGCCAGCTTCTATAACATTCACTACAGAATACTTAGTGTGTCTACATTAAAATATACTGCCAGTAAATCAACAAGTGGAATTTAAATTCATGGGAAAATCACCATTGTTTATTTTTCTTCCCATTGAGAATGATAAGTCTCACAACAAGCCTGCTCATAATTATAATACTGGCAGGAATCAACATGATGAAATCAAGCCAAGAGATATGGAAACATTTTATTCACTGCTCTAAAAATAATAGGAATAAATTACATTATCATTACCTACACTGTCCAAATACTGTCTGGCCTTATTTTGGGGCATGAGGTTAACAGAGCTTAAAATATAAATACCCTTATTCCAAGTACACTGTACCAACAAAGACTCATTGTTGGTAAATGTAGAGTTTACATTATACAATATGCACTGTTTAGTTTCTAGTATAAAAATAGCATTTTAACTTTGTAACATTTAAAAAACACATTTATGGAAGTTTTCACTAGGTGATGAGAGAAATAAGTAAGGATCATATTGATTATCTAACAATCGTCACACTGTATAATGATTTTGAAACATCAGTGAAGAGCTTGGGTTTGTTAGTCTTGGGTGTACATTTAGGTAAACAATAATATAATAAAATCAGCTTGGTGTCATGTCTCATAAAATACTAAACAAAATATTCTATCACACCTCATTTTCTGCCCCCTTGTAAAGAAAACTCAAAATGTCAACATTTCTTCTGATCCCCTCATTTTGTGCACCTCACTGATAAAAAAAGATATCCCTAAGTGACGCAGTCTCTATCTAATAAAAGAATAAACTTTGGGCTTAAATATAATCTTTAACAGTCCTATTGGTCATTTATGGGTACATGCTAGAATATAAGCTTAGTCTGATGGGTTGATAATTCCTTTAAAAGAAGTTCTTCTCTCAACAGGTGTTTCCTGCGTGACATAAAAATAGACAGACACGAAGCAATCTTTCCTCAGAAAAAAAAAGACTTTGGATGAGGTTCTTCAGACATCCATTCACTTCTCTTTTGACCTACTTTTCGAGACAAACACTGATCCTGAAACTCAATGCGGATTATGCATGCATGAACACATGCACATCTGCACCCAATACTAATCAAACTATGTACAAAAAAATGAATTCTCAAATAAAAATCAATCACCTGTTTTTTTTTTTACTTACTTAACATTAGTTAGGCCTAACTGATAAATTAATTGATTAATCTATAAAAAGAATAGGGAACATATGAATTTAAAACGGGGATGGAACTGAAAATAACAACAACAAAAACACAAAAAGGAATCAAAACTAAGGATGAAAAGATTAATCAAATACAATTATTTAAGATGAAATAATTATTGAAACGGTTAGGTTCACAAAAATACCAATTACCAAAACTGTTTAAGCAATCAAATTTTGTTTTAAAGAGAGCACCTCCCTCCCACCCCTGAAAAAAAGGAAACAAAACTCATACTAAAACTACAAAAATATAAACACCTGATAAAAACCTTCGTCAGCTCTCCCTAAAGTAAGATGTACGTGATAAAATACAATCCTAGAAGTGACAAGCTACTTATCACAAAATCACAATGATGTCATCACCTGAAGCACAATTACCCTCAAACATTGACCACAATCAAATATCTGAGCTTATCAGAGATTTCAAAAGTTTGCCTTGACATGAGCTGCATTTACACTGCAAGCAAAAATCATTGATTTTTCTCACATTCTGATGTTTTGTCGGAAGTTGCTAAGCAACTACGGGCAAACAAGACAAAAAAACGAAATCGAAAAAATCCAAGTCTGGGGTGTGGTTCTTTTAAACACTGGCAGAAATTTCACAGATTTTTGCAGTGTAAATGCCCGCTCTTGAAACATTGGTGAATGATTCTTGTGTTTGGTCATGTGACTCTTCTCGCTTCGGTGCAATTGCAGGCAGAGCAGCAACAAGTAGCGCATGCGCACTACTCTACGGAATGAGCAAACACCAACATTTTTTTATGGGTTTTCCCAGTAGCGTAAATGGCCATTTAAAAAAAAACAATGCTTTTCAAAATGGTGTTTGGGCTGTGTAAATGGGCCTATGGTAGACATGATCCTAATACTTCACTTCCACTCATGGTCTTCATACTGATTACTAAACAATGAAAACAGTTCTTCAAGGTAGAACTCTATAGTCATTGGATGATAGCTAAAATTACACGCACTCTCCTACAAATAATCTTAATTTGAAGCACTTCAAGATTCATAGAAATAACTGATTTCGGCCTCATATGAATGATGCCTTATCATTGATACTGCATCAAAAGAAAGGCTTCTATTTCTAATATAATAGATACGTTCGAAAAGGGACTACCGGTATATCCGCAAATTCCATTCCATGTTTTTGCTTTTGTTTCGTAAAAGCAATCCTTTTTAAACAAAAATTGTATATATTGGAACCGGGAAAAAACAGAACCGAGCTCAAGGCATTTATCAGCTCTACAGACTTTTTGGAATGCTTATGCAACCTAATTCCCAAAACTTGAGTGCTTGATGCAATTCAATAAAAAGTTTAATGGATAACACATTTATTCAATATTCATCATCAATTAAGAAGCAAGTATTTTTGTAAATAAAAGCACCCCAAAAAACATCTTTAAAACAATAAAACTATTAATATGTAAATTTGACACAGACTTTAAGATGAATTTTCTACCACGTACAGTATGATGAATTGAGATCTTCTACACAATACAGAAAATATTTCCTAATTCATAGAAGTCTTTTTTTCTTTCTTTCGTTTTTATTGTTAAAGTAAGATTTCTATGTAGTGATTTTCAAACAAACAAATAATGAAATACATTCTTTTCATTAACAGATCTAGTTTACAAGCTAGTAGAATGATGAAGCTAACAAACACTATGGTGATCTTTAATTATTCACAATTTGTAATAACTTATAATTTACAATTAATATGATGATTGGGCATATTTTTAATTTCATAATATAAATTGTTTCAAGCATTGAAAATAATATTGGATATAATCCTTGAAGTATAATAAGAAACTGAATAGCATACCACCCCAAAAAAAAAAGTAAATAAAGAAAAAGAGAGAGAGAGAGGCTGAAAATATTGCTGTCATTTGTTCCCAGTTTCTATCATCAAACAACACCAACAACAACATCAAACAAATTTTATGCATAAATTGAAAATATGTTGTAACATCACACATGTGTTACAAAATATTTCAAAATCTGCACCGACAGCATTTTAACTAAGATTTCTATGAGACTTGTAATAAATAAAAGTGGAGTCATGTTGAAGCATGAAAGCTACAAGTCTGCTTTGTAAATTGTAACTCCAGGGCATTCTAATCATATACTGAATTATTGTTACATGGTATATTATTTAGTATAAAACAAAAACATGTTGTTTTCACCTTTTCTCCCTCCCCACCCCTATCTCCTCTCTCTCTCTCTTCCTTTCTTTCTCCCCCCTCCTCCCTCTTTCTCTCTCTCTCTCTCTCTTTCTCTCTCTCTCGCTCTACCTTTTTCCATCTCTCTCTCTCTCTCTTTATATCTCCCTCATTCACTCTCATTTCTCAATCTCTCTTTTTTTGTCTTTCATCTCTCTTTCTGCAAGTACAATAAAGGAAATGGAGAATACTAATTTTATTTGTGAAATAAGTAGTACATGGTTTCATTTTCAGCTAATACATAATGTGTGAAAGAATATTCTGTATCCCACAAAACTAAACACAAAAGGTGAGATCACTGCTCGTATAGTGTAAAGATGATGAAATGACATCCAGAATATCCCAATTTTCTTTATCATCAAATTCTGTTATTCGTAACCATTCAAGCCAATATCAGTTCAATGACATTTTGATGTACTGTTGGTTCCAGCTTTTTTTCTCTTTCATCCTATTTACACCATGCTAACTATAGCAGAGCACTGTATATAGAGAACGATGGTGGCAAGATAGGCGCTATATACGGATGGAGAATGACCTTAATACAAATTTTACTCAATTGTGCACACTTTGAAAGGATGAAATACAACTCAATTATGCCTATGACCTTCTCCACTGTATAGGTGCATGGAGCTTTGAATGCTCTGTTGTTGGCATAGAGTTTTATATAGGTAGAGAATAATGGAGTAATGACAGCATTACAGCCAAATTCCAAGCATGCAGCCTCATATCACACATATTGCCCAGAAATACACTGCAGTTTGTCATTCAGCCTGACAACAATATTTACAGCAATACAGGTATTCACCATTTTGAGTGGCAAAGTGTTTCTTTACAGATAGTATCAATGAGGTTGCATATTATGAAACCAAACATGTGTTCAAATAGATATCGAAAGGGGTGATAATACAAAACATGCTTTGATTGCTACTCAAGTCCTTAAAAATAAGTTACCCTAGCAAGTGGATGTTTTCAAGAACTCATGTGTAATTATGCAAGCGCGTAGCCAGGATTTTATTTTAGGGGCGGTAGTGAGCACGCAAAGCATGCTAATCACTTACAGAGCGCGCGAAGCGCGCTCCCTAGGGGGGTGGATGCAGGGAGGGGGGAATTTCCCACCTCCCACGCGAAGCGCAGAAGCTTTGACGTTTCATTAAATTATTAGAGAAAGAAGCCGATTCGTTGTACTGTTCTCGACTCTTAATCCTTGTCTGAATTCAGTTTTCCCCCTCCCACGTGAAGTGCGGAAGCTTTGGCATTTCATTAAATTAAAGAAGCCGATTCGTTGTACGCTTCTCGGCTCTTAATCCCTGTCTGAACTCAGTTCCCCGCGCAAAACGCGGAAGCTTTGACGTTTCATTAATTATTAGAGAAAGAAGACAATTCGTTGTACCGTTCTCGACTCTTAATCCTTGTCTGAATTCATTTCCTCCCCCCCTCCCGCGCAAAGCGCGGTAGCTTTTTGACGTCTCATTAAATTATTAGTGAAAGAAGACGATTCGTCGTATACCGTTCTCGACTCTTAATCCTTCTCCCGCGCGGAAGCTTTTACGTTTCATTTAAATTATTAGAGAAGATGACGATTTGTTGTACCGTGCTTCTTTTTCTTCCTACGTCCTCTTCCTTTTTTCTCTTCTCTTTCTTTTTTTTTTTTGGGGCCAGCGTTTTTTTGGGGCGACCGCCCCACCGCCCCTGGCTACGTGACTGTAATTATGCTATAGATATGAGGCTTTATAGATCAAGGCTAAAATGGCAATAATTAGAATTTTTCTATTCTGAATTTCCTATTATCCCTTTACTTGAAGTAGAATTGAGGGTCAATGAAATAAACTGTCCGTTTAAGTTGAAAGAATGCATGTAGTGAGAAATAGTAATGGATAAGATGACACTGTATCCAATTACACAGAAACCAATATAAATTAATAAGTGGCAGTATGACGGCACTAAGTATCTACAAAGTTACTAGTTTTACTAAATTGTATATAGATACAACTTGAAGGATAAAGTTTTTTTTTAACTGTGGAGCTACAGGTGCATTACAAACTAGTCATAGGTCAGAATACAAAAGGGTGTATCTACAGATGGAGAATATATGGAATGAGACAAATAGCCCCCCAAATGCTCAAGATATTTTGCATGGGGAAGGTTCATAAATAGAACGAGGCAAAATCGTCACAATGAAACCATAAAGTTAAAGCATGATCAAGCATAGGATTTGGAGCAAAGAAACATTTGATTCCTCTCTGGGTACCCTATGCTGGGTTTTATTTCAACTGTACACCTAGCCTGACAAAAGTATATCTTACATTGGACAAAAATAACTTACACTACACTAGCTGTTCTAGAAAGTTCTCAAAGGGGTAATAAGCAAAGCTACTGGATTTAAAGTTTACCTTTGTCATTGCTCGGTGATATGCTACACACACAAAATCATGTGACTTTTATATTTTTGTTACCTCTGTGTGAGAAATTTTTCATTTGAGATAGCTGGTAGTGGGTCTATTTTGTCCTCTGAATAAGCTTATAGAGAAAGCACCATCCCCCTGTCTCCCCCCTCTCCCCTCCCCGTCTCCCTCCCTCCCTCCCTAGCTCTCACTCACTGTTCATTTGAGTCTACCTACCTCTCTGTGAGAATTTCTTCATTCTGAGATAACTGGTGGTGAGTCTGATGATTGAGCCTTTATCCAGTCTCCTGGTGACTTCCTCAGGGTAAGGAAGGAGCTTGGAGAGCAGAGATCTCCTCCGTCTCCTTGTCTCGACGCATCTTAGCAGCATGGCGAGATCGTTCCGCCCTACCAAGCAAAAAAATACCCCAAAACACGATTAAAAAGGTACTTGTATATGCACATGTTTATTGTATAACTCGAAATTGAATTTAAACTTGAATAGACAAGTAAATATCTATTCCGTAACTAATGTCTGACATTGTATCAATGGCAGAATATAAGTTTATATTGGGGACCCTTCTGAAATAAATTTATGATTGTATTTGCCATTCTATCAGCCCTTTGACATCAATAATCTCTTTCCAAATCAGTACTGATGTCATTGATAGTATTTTATGTAGTAATATTACAATGATATTACAATAATTAATATTTGTTATGTTATCTTACATTTCAATGTATTCCAGATTAAGTGTACTGGAATTATTAAAGATGTGTCAATATTTTCATCAGAATACAAGATTCAAACTAGTAAACAAACAATTGTCATGTGTATCATGAATAGGAGCGATATGACATCATTGAAATGATTACTCTATAGGATATGCAATAAACTGAATAGGCTTTAATACAGTATTCAAACAGTACAGTACAATAAAGTATTTCATACGTATTCAATAAATATATGGACACCATCCAAGTTTGTCTCTTTTCATATTTCTATACCATTTTATGTTCCTACATAAGCAGGCCTAGAACTAAAAGAGAAGAAAATTAAGAAACCATTTGCTTACAATATTAAAACTGCATGTATAGCTTACTGCACCATCGAACGTCATTGATATCATTACTCTCCACACACAGAAAAAAATTGTTGATGGAAATGCAAGATTGTTTAAGGTGAAAAATTGTCTCAAATACATGAGAAATATCAACCATTAAAAATAATCAAATTTCAATGCATACCCTTAACTTTCAATGATATCTTGACATAGTCTTGTTGAAATGGGAAGGAATTCATAATATATGCTCTACTACAAGAAATGCCTCTGACATTTGGCAATAATATTCAGATGTACTGGTAATCTTGTATGACAAAGTGATCATTACAATTTTCCATGTTTAACCTGGACTTTGTCTGTGACACACTTATGCTGACATATGATAGGCTACACCACACAAACTTGGAGTCTACCATATGAGATATGTTTCAAAATGCGGTAATGAAGATATGAAAGTGCTTTAGCCCTCACCTCCGTTACCATGACAACGTTGAGAGATTTGATTGGCAAAGAGACCAAAAGTGATGTGGTAAATTGTTTTCAGGCAGAGTAGTGCTATTGGTAGTAAATTGGATAAAAGGGTCATATGTTTCACAGGGACATTTTTAGAGCTGGAGGATGGAGAAAATTACTCCACTCTCCTCCCTTTTCCATAGAGTACAACATTTTACTGAAGGGGACATGACTATATACCAGGTAAAAATAAACATGGTGTAAACTCATACCAACACTTGAGCAGGTAGATTGGGTAGCTCTATTCACTATTTTAAATGGTTCAAGGTAGCATCTCTTCCTCTTTTTGAAAAAAATAGCTTGAGAATATTGATAACTACATGACATGTCACAGTGATTGGCCTAATTATTTCACTTCTTATTTTCATGTTTAAAAATGCACATTTTATAGTTCCTACTAACATTCAGGATAGTGGGTAAAGCATTCTGCATATGCATATATTGTTTTCTTGAGCAGCTTCAAACTTAGGGATTTACCCTTCTTCATTGTTGTTATAATAACAATAACTGATTCTTATAAAGCGCTTTACCATTTACAACGTAACCAACCAAAGCACTTTATTGTTAACAGTATTTGATTTTGATAAGCTTTTTGCTGACTATTCAATAGTACAAGTATGTCCTAATAAACCCACATGAAATATTCATTATTTTGAATCCTAAAAAGGCTGGGTGACTATGATCGTTTGACAAACCACCCCTCCTTAAATTTTTGCCATACAAAGTGTAAAACCGTTTTGCACTGTGCAAAAATCTCCATACTTCAATTTTATGAAGTTGATATAAAATGATGCATAAGGAAAGCACATGCCAGGATTTTGCCATAATTAAAGTTGATGAAGTACCAGGGTATAGATTCCACCCCTCCTGCAATGCTTTCAGGGTTAAATCTCAAATCTACATATTTGTAAGACAAATGTGATGGAGGCCTATAACTTTCAAATGTACATATATGTCTATTTTG
>CP137669.1:12362274-12447498 GCA_037976565.1 Mesocentrotus franciscanus | reverse complement strand
TGCTTTCATTCTTTCCATGTAACACCTTGGTATAATATATTTCTCTTAGAGGTTTTATTAAAATATCCTAGAATTAACTCATTATCAAGCTATGCCACAATAATTTTATGTAATGTCACCATAGAATAAAACCAGTAAAAAAACAGGTTCTTCACTGTCAAATATTTCATAATCCTAATAGTATAGCTGAAGGCAAGCCATCTATTAAAAACCCATTTAGTGACAGCTACTGGATAATTGATAAAGGCAATGATATAGCAAATCTCTAATTATCTGAATGATGAATTCATTGTCGTACAGTGTAGTATGCCTTTTCCTCTCCCACTCCCACTACCTGCATGACTCATAGAATAAAACAGGATTATTACACAGAGTATATGATATGAAATAGTATTTCATTTAAAACAGGGGAATTTGTCCTTCCTATTTCTATTGGAATGGAATTGGAAAGAAAGACACCTCTTTATTTCATAAGTAAGGAGATTGTAGTCTTTCACAGTATCCTCCACAGTATGGCATGTTTATGGTTTTAAGACCCTTCCAAAAACAAAACAAAAAAAAAATATATATATATATATATATATATATATATATATATATATATATAAAGAGATAAATGAAAACATAAAACAAAACAAACAAATAGATACTTGTTTGTTTGCCTACTAGACACCATGAAACTCAGTAAATGATTTTGCTTGTATAATGTCACCCATCTACATTTGTTTTAAATGGTCATTGATTTTTCTATGACAAACTCAATTTTATTACAACATTAAACATGATAGAAGAGAATATTTATAAAAAGCAATTTCCAGATTGTTTAAATACATCTTTAAAAAGATGTATTCTTATTCATGTCATTGACATATTTAGGTGTCACTTATAACTTAAAGAAGAAAACAAAATTCTCTTCAGTCCCAAATAAAATCTATCAGCTTTATATAAATAGGGAGTATTGCCATGATGAGAGCGTGCTTTGTTTTTCCACTATCTTGGGGCTTGCTATAAGACGAAAGAGAACAAGTTGAGTTGGGCATAAAGAGTAGTAATAGAAGGTGATCAGATGTGATTGTGACTTGATGACTCAAAGTCTACTCTATGTGATGCTCTTAATGATGAGATGTGACATACAGATATAGGGCTACAACACTACTCTCTAGATTACAAGAGCAGACAGTGGAATGAGATTAACCCGCTTTCCTACTCAGGCTCATACCCTCACCATTTCTCCATTTTGGAGCCTGAAATTGCACTTAGGTAAGATCTGAGTGCCTCTCTGCCTTCATTATACCATGCTCCAACAGAAATCCTATGAGAATGTCTTCTATCTATCCCACTAGGTTTAGTAACTGTATCGAAGACAAAAATGCCTCAAGAGTTCTCAATAAATTTCAAATACATTCTGAATTAAAAACAAACAAATCACACATTATTTTAAGAATGAAGTGAAGGAAAAGGCTAATGATTTGTATCTCTAATACAATATTGGTACATTTGCCAGCTTCTATAACATTCACTACAGAATACTTAGTGTGTCTACATTAAAATATACTGCCAGTAAATCAACAAGTGGAATTTAAATTCATGGGAAAATCACCATTGTTTATTTTTCTTCCCATTGAGAATGATAAGTCTCACAACAAGCCTGCTCATAATTATAATACTGGCAGGAATCAACATGATGAAATCAAGCCAAGAGATATGGAAACATTTTATTCACTGCTCTAAAAATAATAGGAATAAATTACATTATCATTACCTACACTGTCCAAATACTGTCTGGCCTTATTTTGGGGCATGAGGTTAACAGAGCTTAAAATATAAATACCCTTATTCCAAGTACACTGTACCAACAAAGACTCATTGTTGGTAAATGTAGAGTTTACATTATACAATATGCACTGTTTAGTTTCTAGTATAAAAATAGCATTTTAACTTTGTAACATTTAAAAAACACATTTATGGAAGTTTTCACTAGGTGATGAGAGAAATAAGTAAGGATCATATTGATTATCTAACAATCGTCACACTGTATAATGATTTTGAAACATCAGTGAAGAGCTTGGGTTTGTTAGTCTTGGGTGTACATTTAGGTAAACAATAATATAATAAAATCAGCTTGGTGTCATGTCTCATAAAATACTAAACAAAATATTCTATCACACCTCATTTTCTGCCCCCTTGTAAAGAAAACTCAAAATGTCAACATTTCTTCTGATCCCTCATTTTGTGCACCTCACTGATAAAAAAAGATATCCCTAAGTGACGCAGTCTCTATCTAATAAAAGAATAAACTTTGGGCTTAAATATAATCTTTAACAGTCCTATTGGTCATTTATGGGTACATGCTAGAATATAAGCTTAGTCTGATGGGTTGATAATTTTAAAAGAAGTTCTTCTCTCAACAGGTGTTTCCTGCGTGACATAAAAATAGACAGACACGAAGCAATCTTTCCTCAGAAAAAAAAAGACTTTGGATGAGGTTCTTCAGACATCCATTCACTTCTCTTTTGACCTACTTTTCGAGACAAACACTGATCCTGAAACTCAATGCGGATTATGCATGCATGAACACATGCACATCTGCACCCAATACTAATCAAACTATGTACAAAAAAATGAATTCTCAAATAAAAATCAATCACCTGTTTTTTTTTTTACTTACTTAACATTAGTTAGGCCTAACTGATAAATTAATTGATTAATCTATAAAAAGAATAGGGAACATATGAATTTAAAACGGGGATGGAACTGAAAATAACAACAACAAAAACACAAAAAGGAATCAAAACTAAGGATGAAAAGATTAATCAAATACAATTATTTAAGATGAAATAATTATTGAAACGATTAGGTTCACAAAAATACCAATTACCAAAACTGTTTAAGCAATCAAATTTTGTTTTAAAGAGAGCACCTCCCTCCCACCCCTGAAAAAAAGGAAACAAAACTCATACTAAAACTACAAAAATATAAACACCTGATAAAAACCTTCGTCAGCTCTCCCTAAAGTAAGATGTACGTGATAAAATACAATCCTAGAAGTGACAAGCTACTTATCACAAAATCACAATGATGTCATCACCTGAAGCACAATTACCCCTCAAACATTGACCACAATCAAATATCTGAGCTTATCAGAGATTTCAAAAGTTTGCCTTGACATGAGCTGCATTTACACTGCAAGCAAAAATCATTGATTTTTCTCACATTCTGATGTTTTGTCGGAAGTTGCTAAGCAACTACGGGCAAACAAGACAAAAAAACGAAATCGAAAAATCCAAGTCTGGGGTGTGGTTCTTTTAAACACTGGCAGAAATTTCACAGATTTTTGCAGTGTAAATGCCCGCTCTTGAAACATTGGTGAATGATTCTTGTGTTTGGTCATGTGACTCTTCTCGCTTCGGTGCAATTGCAGGCAGAGCAGCAACAAGTAGCGCGCACACTTCTACGGAATGAGCAAACACCAACATTTTTTTATGGGTTTTCCCAGTAGCGTAAATGGCCATTTAAAAAAAAACAATGCTTTTCAAAATGGTGTTTGGGCTGTGTAAATGGGCCTATGGTAGACATGATCCTAATACTTCACTTCCACTCATGGTCTTCATACTGATTACTAAACAATGAAAACAGTTCTTCAAGGTAGAACTCTATAGTCATTGGATGATAGCTAAAATTACACGCACTCTCCTACAAATAATCTTAATTTGAAGCACTTCAAGATTCATAGAAATAACTGATTTCGCCTCATATGAATGATGCCTTATCATTGATACTGCATCAAAAGAAAGGCTTCTATTTCTAATATAATAGATACGTTCGAAAAGGACTACCGGTATATCCGCAAATTCCATTCCATGTTTTTGCTTTTGTTTCGTAAAAGCAATCCTTTTTAAACAAAAATTGTATATATTGGAACCGGGAAAAAACAGAACCGAGCTCAAGGCATTTATCAGCTCTACAGACTTTTTGGAATGCTTATGCAACCTAATTCCCAAAACTTGAGTGCTTGATGCAATTCAATAAAAAGTTTAATGGATAACACATTTATTCAATATTCATCATCAATTAAGAAGCAAGTATTTTTGTAAATAAAAGCACCCCAAAAAACATCTTTAAAACAATAAAACTATTAATATGTAAATTTGACACAGACTTTAAGATGAATTTTCTACCACGTACAGTATGATGAATTGAGATCTTCTACACAATACAGAAAATATTTCCTAATTCATAGAAGTCTTTTTTTCTTTCTTTCGTTTTTATTGTTAAAGTAAGATTTCTATGTAGTGATTTTCAAACAAACAAATAATGAAATACATTCTTTTCATTAACAGATCTAGTTTACAAGCTAGTAGAATGATGAAGCTAACAAACACTATGGTGATCTTTAATTATTCACAATTTGTAATAACTTATAATTTACAATTAATATGATGATTGGGCATATTTTTAATTTCATAATATAAATTGTTTCAAGCATTGAAAATAATATTGGATATAATCCTTGAAGTATAATAAGAAACTGAATAGCATACCACCCCCCCCAAAAAAAAGGGGGTAAATAAAGAAAAAAGAGAGAGAGAGAGGCTGAAAATATTGCTGTCATTTGTTCCCAGTTTCTATCATCAAACAACACCAACAACAACATCAAACAAATTTTATGCATAAATTGAAAATATGTTGTAACATCACACATGTGTTACAAAATATTTCAAAATCTGCACCGACAGCATTTTAACTAAGATTTCTATGAGACTTGTAATAAATAAAAGTGGAGTCATGTTGAAGCATGAGAAAGCTACAAGTCTGCTTTGTAAATTGTAACTCCAGGGCATTCTAATCATATACTGAATTATTGTTACATGGTATATTATTTAGTATAAAACAAAAACATGTTGTTTTCACCTTTTCTCCCTCCCCCACCCCTATCTCCTCTCTCTCTCTCTTCCTTTCTTTCTCCCCTCCTCCTCTCTCTTCTCTCTCTCTCTCTCTTTCTCTCTCTCTCGCTCTACCTTTTTCCATCTCTCTCTCTCTCTCTTTATATCTCCCTCATTCACTCTCATTTCTCAATCTCTCTTTTTTTGTCTTTCATCTCTCTTTCTGCAAGTACAATAAAGGAAATGGAGAATACTAATTTTATTTGTGAAATAAGTAGTACATGGTTTCATTTTCAGCTAATACATAATGTGTGAAAGAATATTCTGTATCCCACAAAACTAAACACAAAAAGGTGAGATCACTGCTCGTATAGTGTAAAGATGATGAAATGACATCCAGAATATCCCAATTTTCTTTATCATCAAATTCTGTTATTCGTAACCATTCAAGCCAATATCAGTTCAATGACATTTTGATGTACTGTTGGTTCCAGCTTTTTTTCTCTTTCATCCTATTTACACCATGCTAACTATAGCAGAGCACTGTATATAGAGAACGATGGTGGCAAGATAGGCGCTATATACGGATGGAGAATGACCTTAATACAAATTTTACTCAATTGTGCACACTTTGAAAGGATGAAATACAACTCAATTATGCCTATGACCTTCTCCACTGTATAGGTGCATGGAGCTTTGAATGCTCTGTTGTTGGCATAGAGTTTTATATAGGTAGAGAATAATGGAGTAATGACAGCATTACAGCCAAATTCCAAGCATGCAGCCTCATATCACACATATTGCCCAGAAATACACTGCAGTTTGTCATTCAGCCTGACAACAATATTTACAGCAATACAGGTATTCACCATTTTGAGTGGCAAAGTGTTTCTTTACAGATAGTATCAATGAGGTTGCATATTATGAAACCAAACATGTGTTCAAATAGATATCGAAAGGGGTGATAATACAAAACATGCTTTGATTGCTACTCAAGTCCTTAAAAATAAGTTACCCTAGCAAGTGGATGTTTTCAAGAACTCATGTGTAATTATGCAAGCGCGTAGCCAGGATTTTATTTTAGGGGGGGCGGTAGTGAGCACGCAAAGCATGCTAATCACTTACAGAGCGCGGCGCTCCTAGGGGTGGATGCAGGGAGGGGGAATTTCCCACCTCCCACGCGAAGCTTTGACGTTTCATTAAATTATTAGAGAAAGAAGCCGATTCGTTGTACTGTTCTCGACTCTTAATCCTTGTCTGAATTCAGTTTTCCCCCTCCCACGTGAAGTGCGGAAGCTTTGGCATTTCATTAAATTAAAGAAGCCGATTCGTTGTACGCTTCTCGGCTCTTAATCCCTGTCTGAACTCAGTTCCCCAGCGCAAAAGCGGAAGCTTTGACGTTTCATTAATTATTAGAGAAAGAAGACAATTCGTTGTACCGTTCTCGACTCTTAATCCTTGTCTGAATTCATTTCCTCCCTCTCCGCAAAGCGCGTAGCTTTGACGTCTCATTAAATTATTAGTGAAAGAAGACGATTCGTCGTATACCGTTCTCGACTCTTAATCCTTCTCCCGCGGAAGCTTTACGTTCATTTAAATTATTAGAGAGATGACGATTTGTTGTACCGTGCTTCTTTTTCTTCCTACGTCCTCTTCCTTTTTCTCTTCTCTTTCTTTTTTTTTGGGGCCAGCGTTTTTTGGGCGACCGCCACCCCCACCGCCCTGGCTACGTGACTGTAATTATGCTATAGATATGAGGCTTTATAGATCAAGGCTAAAATGGCAATAATTAGAATTTTTCTATTCTGAATTTCCTATTATCCCTTTACTTGAAGTAGAATTGAGGGTCAATGAAATAAACTGTCCGTTTAAGTTGAAAGAATGCATGTAGTGAGAAATAGTAATGGATAAGATGACACTGTATCCAATTACACAGAAACCAATATAAATTAATAAGTGGCAGTATGACGGCACTAAGTATCTACAAAGTTACTAGTTTTACTAAATTGTATATAGATACAACTTGAAGGATAAAGTTTTTTTTTAACTGTGGAGCTACAGGTGCATTACAAACTAGTCATAGGTCAGAATACAAAAGGGTGTATCTACAGATGGAGAATATATGGAATGAGACAAATAGCCCCCCAAATGCTCAAGATATTTTGCATGGGGAAGGTTCATAAATAGAACGAGGCAAAATCGTCACAATGAAACCATAAAGTTAAAGCATGATCAAGCATAGGATTTGGAGCAAAGAAACATTTGATTCCTCTCTGGGTACCCTATGCTGGGTTTTATTTCAACTGTACACCTAGCCTGACAAAAGTATATCTTACATTGGACAAAAATAACTTACACTACACTAGCTGTTCTAGAAAGTTCTCAAAGGGGTAATAAGCAAAGCTACTGGATTTAAAGTTTACCTTTGTCATTGCTCGGTGATATGCTACACACACAAAATCATGTGACTTTTATATTTTTTGTTACCTCTGTGTGAGAAATTTTTCATTTGAGATAGCTGGTAGTGGGTCTATTTTGTCCTCTGAATAAGCTTATAGAGAAAGCACCATCCCCCTGTCTCCCCTCCCCCTCCCCTCCCCGTCTCCCTCCCTCCCTCCCTAGCTCTCACTCACTGTTCATTTGAGTCTACCTACCTCTCTGTGAGAATTTCTTCATTCTGAGATAACTGGTGGTGAGTCTGATGATTGAGCCTTTATCCAGTCTCCTGGTGACTTCCTCAGGGTAAGGAAGGAGCTTGGAGAGAGCAGAGATCTCCTCCGTCTCCTTGTCTCGACGCATCTTAGCAGCATGGCGAGATCGTTCCGCCCTACCAAGCAAAAAAATACCCCAAAACACGATTAAAAAGGTACTTGTATATACACATGTTTATTGTATAACTCGAAATTGAATTTAAACTTGAATAGACAAGTAAATATCTATTCCAGTAACTAATGTCTGACATTGTATCAATGGCAGAATATAAGTTTATATTGGGGACCCTTCTGAAATAAATTTATGATTGTATTTGCCATTCTATCAGCCCTTTGACATCAATAATCTCTTTCCAAATCAGTACTGATGTCATTGATAGTATTTTATGTAGTAATATTACAATGATATTACAATAATTAATATTTGTTATGTTATCTTACATTTCAATGTATTCCAGATTAAGTGTACTGGAATTATTAAAGATGTGTCAATATTTTCATCAGAATACAAGATTCAAACTAGTAAACAAACAATTGTCATGTGTATCATGAATAGGAGCGATATGACATCATTGAAATGATTACTCTATAGGATATGCAATAAACTGAATAGGCTTTAATACAGTATTCAAACAGTACAGTACAATAAAGTATTTCATACGTATTCAATAAATATATGGACACCATCCAAGTTTGTCTCTTTTCATATTTCTATACCATTTTATGTTCCTACATAAGCAGGCCTAGAACTAAAAGAGAAGAAAATTAAGAAACCATTTGCTTACAATATTAAAACTGCATGTATAGCTTACTGCACCATCGAACGTCATTGATATCATTACTCTCCACACACAGAAAAAAAAATTGTTGATGGAAATGCAAGATTGTTTATGGTGAAAAATTGTCTCAAATACATGAGAAATATCAACCATTAAAAATAATCAAATTTCAATGCATACCCTTAACTTTCAATGATATCTTGACATAGTCTTGTTGAAATGGGAAGGAATTCATAATATATGCTCTACTACAAGAAATGCCTCTGACATTTGGCAATAATATTCAGATGTACTGGTAATCTTGTATGACAAAGTGATCATTACAATTTTCCATGTTTAACCTGGACTTTGTCTGTGACACACTTATGCTGACATATGATAGGCTACACCACACAAACTTGGAGTCTACCATATGAGATATGTTTCAAAATGCGGTAATGAAGATATGAAAGTGCTTTAGCCCTCACCTCCGTTACCATGACAACGTTGAGAGATTTGATTGGCAAAGAGACCAAAAGTGATGTGGTAAATTGTTTTCAGGCAGAGTAGTGCTATTGGTAGTAAATTGGATAAAAGGGTCATATGTTTCACAGGGACATTTTTAGAGCTGGAGGATGGAGAAAATTACTCCACTCTCCTCCCTTTTCCATAGAGTACAACATTTTACTGAAGGGGACATGACTATATACCAGGTAAAAATAAACATGGTGTAAACTCATACCAACACTTGAGCAGGTAGATTGGGTAGCTCTATTCACTATTTAAAATGGTTCAAGGTAGCATCTCTTCCTCTTTTTGAAAAAAATAGCTTGAGAATGTTGATAACTACATGACATGTCACAGTGATTGGCCTAATTATTTCACTTCTTATTTTCATGTTTAAAAATGCACATTTTATAGTTCCTACTAACATTCAGGATAGTGGGTAAAGCATTCTGCATATGCATATATTGTTTTCTTGAGCAACTTCAAACTTAGGGATTTACCCTTCTTCATTGTTGTTATATTAACAATAACTGATTCTTATAAAGCGCTTTACCATTTACAACGTAACCAACCAAAGCACTTTATTGTTAACAGTATTTGATTTTGATAAGCTTTTTGCCGACTATTCAATAGTACAAGTATGTCCTAATAAACCCACATGAAATATTCATTATTTTGAATCCTAAAAAGGCTGGGTGACTATGATCGTTTGACAAACCACCCCTCCTTAAATTTTTGCCATACAAAGTGTAAAACCGTTTTGCACTGTGCAAAAATCTCCATACTTCAATTTTATGAAGTTGATATAAAATGATGCATAAGGAAAGCACATGCCAGGATTTTGCCATAATTAAAGTTGATGAAGTACCAGGGTATAGATTCCACCCCTCCTGCAATGCTTTCAGGGTTAAATCTCAAATCTACATATTTGTAAGACAAATGTGATGGAGGCCTATAACTTTCAAATGTACATATATGTCTATTTTGATATATATAGGCCCAACTATAAATGATATTAATCTCAAAAGAGCTTTTGGGGTACATGTGCATAGGGACGTGATGTGAAAATGTGCTACAAGAACAGAGACCCATTCTCACTCACTTCCTAGACCGATCTACGCTAGACCGATCCACTGGATCGCTCCAGATGTATGCTTCATTTATGTTCACACTTACTAGACTGCTCTTGTTGCTATGGTATAGCGCGAACGAGCTAGACTGCTCCTGTTGCTGGAGTAGCAAAGGTCAGCGGGTCAAATGTTTCGCATGGAATTTAAAACCGAATAAAGTATTAGAGTGCCTCATCTTCTGCTATATTTTGTTATTTTTATCTTTCTATCATTTTCTTTTTTGTATATTATTCTTTGTTTTCCTTCTTTCACTTCCTATTTTATTCTTCATTTATTATTCTATCATTTTTCTTTCTATCTTTCGTCATGTTATTCTTTGTTTTCCTTCTATCATTTTCTCTGTCTGTTTTTCTTTGTTCTTATCATTCTATCACTTTCTCTTTCTGTCTTTCCTTATGTTATTCTTTGTTTCTTCCTTCTATCACCTTCTATGATTTTATTCTGTTTTTATTCTTGTACTGTAATCTCTTTCTCTCTTTCATTACTTTCCCGCCAAAACACACTCACTTCCGGTTGAAGATCACTTCCTGGCATGTTTATGTTCACGCTGCATGCTAGATTGGTCTGGGGCGACCTAGGAAGCGAACCGGTCCAGAAGACCACATCGCAAAGTGATCTTCTGGATCGGTCCAGAAGATCTCTTCCTGGACCGCTTGTCTGTTCACATTCACAGTTAGACCGATCTAACCTAGATCGATCTAGTCTTGATCGATCTAGTCTTGATCGGTCTAGGAAGTGAGTGAGAACAGGGTCACAATGTCTAATTAGACTATTGCTACATTTTGATAAATTGTGACAAGTCAATGATAATGTTGAAAACCGTAACTATAATTAATGTAGAAAATATATTGGATTTCAGAGTTATATGCTATTGATCTGAGCAATTGGTACTGGAGTGAGTGTTAATTAGCTTCTTTTTTTTTTTACATTCAAACTTATGAAGAATGTATGCTATAAAATATCACTGAAAATATCTACCACAAAATCCCACATGAAGTACATTACTTTGATTTTGATGCATTATAAATGCATAAAAGTTTGGAAAAAAAATTACTGTTTGTTTGAATACAAGCCAGCAAAACAAACTCCAACTAAAAAGGTTCATTACTGTGTCGATACTAAAGAACAATAACATGTAAAAAAAAGAAAGGTATTTAATAAAAGTATCTGACTTCATTTAGAATCACTTTCACATCCATCCATCCCAAATGGTTACATCATTCAGAAATATTTCCAAAGTTATTTCTTTTCAAATACAGATAACTTAATTTATCTAAATGCTTAGTTTAAGGTAGAATTCAAACATCTCAAGAAAACTGCAAAAGCCGAAAAAGGGCATGAATTAAATAAAAAATATATATATAATACTGAAGGCCAAAAGCTGTACCTCATTTGTGCCCTAAAGTAAACACATGTTTTGCTGGACATGTGCATCACATTATTGACAAAACAAAAACTCTTCTTGCAAGCAAAGAAATTCCATTGACAAAACTCATCAAAGATTACCTGATCATGATTCAAAAGATGTCTACGTCCACAACATAGAAAAATTGAGAAGATAACGTAGATAAAATCCCAGGTAGTTAAGAAATTGTTTTGAGGTCTACAGCGCACAACTGTTCACATGACCATAGTAGAAACATGGCGGACACAGGAAGAAACATTCAGGTTATTTTCACTTCGTCCATCCTGCCAGTAATGTCAACAACTGACCACACAAAATTACATCATGCGACCCATGCATACTCACACACACACACACACTCATGCAAGTATACATAATCAATGCACTTTTTGCATAGAACACACCGAGCCTCTCAGGAAGGGCCAGTTATTTCAATCAGAAAGAAAAGAAAATGTGAACATACATGCATAAGTTGCACATTGTATGTGTGTGCATGTGTGTGCATGTGTGTGTGTGTGTGTGTGTGTGTGTGTGGAGAGAGAGAGAGGGGGAGAGAGAGAAAGAGAGAGAGAGAGAGAGGGGAGTGAGAGAGAGAGAGAGAGAGAGAGAGAGAACTGGACAAGAGAACCTCAAGGCCAGTGCCCAGGCAACATTTATTACACAAATGAGCTGACCCCATAACTCCCCACCAATCAGAGCACAGCAGACCGAGTGGCCAGGCTCCCTCATGTTTACAAGGAACATGAGTTAATATGATCTAGAATGATGAAGGGGTGTGGTTAAGAAGTCAGCCAATTCCTGCCTGTATAAAGTAGATCAAGGTAAGTCCGACACACTCATGTACACTACTCTGGTCATTGGCTTTCATGAAAGTAGAGCACTGCTTTTGTGTGTCATCACTAAAAACATTTCCAATGGTCTTCAATTGAGTCTTCTAATACAAAGAAAGAACATGCAGGTGATCTAGATTTTACTATCTATCCAATCTAGAATACTTCTCCCAATAAAAGAATTATATAAGGCATTTTTTTAAAATCCATGATGTAACCTATAGCTAATTTAAGTAGGTCCATGACTGTTTTCTTGTGGTAAAATGTGTCATTGTGAAGGGCCTATGATGTGAAATTGGTCAATATACCGGTAGTGTCTTCTTCTTTTTTCTAGTTTATTTGTAAACTTAATACATGAACTGTTTTTAATAGCAGCTTCTTTGGGCCTCTTGGAAATATACTATATTTCACCAATAACAACATTCTGGAGGTAGGCCTACTTGTTTAAGCTCAATATACATCAATTCTCCTCCTTCAAACTTCATGCAATCTAATATTCCTCTTCACTATCTTGTAAAATAGTAATGTTTTTACCATCCCCATGTTCAAGTAATGTCATCTCAAAAACTGGGTGTGAAATCCTGTTTCCTTGTGATGAGGAAAACAGAACTCCTTCTTCCTCTTCATTGAGATCTTAGTTCAAACTTGATATCATGGCACTAATGGCACTGATGGCACTGAGAAATCTATGTCACAACTTCATTGTTGAATACAAACACAACTATCTTGAATGTACACTTGTTTAGCCAGGGGGTAGGAGGCACTACAGGTTACTTACTGTTTCTAATCAATAAATTATTCATAGAACATAGAAAGAAAATACATGTAAGACAATCATCTAGGACATGTTCAGTAACCATGTAGTGATTTCAATTCAACATTTAATAAATGCCTTAAAGGATTTTGTAGACTTTGTATAACCCTCAACTCATAGATCAAACTCTGCATCTGGCAACTGGCATGCAATTTCATTTGTTGTTGTATAACACTTCTAAACACACATAACATATTATTTCACATAAATTACAAAACTAGGCTATGGTCCATTTGACCCAAATATCTAACAATCTATTTCATTGATTTGTCTTATTTTTTGTGAAGAACAAATAACTATGTCAAATTTGTGAGGATGGAGATGAAAGAAGTTATTGATTTGATGTGTTTTCTGCAGGAGGGTGTATACTTAGTTCTAATGACGATATTGATTTTACTAGGTTTTTGGGTCAAAGGAGTGTAGTCTAGGCTCCGGGAATGCCAAACAACATTAATAATATAAATTATCTTTAACTATTATCTTATCAAATTTGCTTGTGCATTATAACCTAAGAGCTCTGCTGTGACTTCCTGTTACAAGGTATGATTTAGAATGATTAATTCTCTTTCATATCTTTATTCCAGAACTGAACCCAGGCTTCCTTAATCTTCCTGCCCAAGAATATCGGTGTCTAAAAGTACATGGAATGAAAATAGCTATTTGCTTTTAGTTTCGTCCTGAAGTAGAAACCGGTACATGTATCACGAAGGTTGATCCCATGGAAGATATTCAAAGCCAAACTTAGCATGCAAACACAGATTTTAGACCTCAAAAACTTGACTCTTGAGAGTTTAAACAGGATAACTGTTAAGAATCCAGGTTGCATGGAAGGGGTGAAAGGTGTAACAATAAAATAAGATTAAGATTGAAGAACATGACACTGAATGACTACAATGACATATCCCTGCAACTAATTCGGTAGGAAGAGTATGATGAAGAAATTCAGAAAGAAAACACAGCTACAACGTGGTATTGTGAGTATTTAGTGCTGATCGGCAATGTTATTTCCAGCAAGGTTTGTTCATTTGTACACTGCTGCAAAAGCAATTAAAAAAATCTAAACCAAATACACAATTCAAAATTACTTTCTTTATCTTGAAATGCTTTTCATTATCAGAACTTCAGGCATTATAGAACTGAAAGGAAATGAACATTTTAAGGGGATAATTTGTTTCATACATGTATCCGTTTACAACCATTGTTCATTTGCACAATGCATCAAGATTCAATATTCTACCATCATATTTCATGAAGTTATAATAATGAATATATTGTCTTTATTATACAGTATTCTAGTACCAAGGCAACTAAAAGTAGATTATAGGATGCATTAGTTCAGGCAGGATAGTCCCATAAATGGCTAATCTTGGCATAATGACATTTGCACACCTCTATCCTCCCTAGTAGATAAAGTGGTTGGGCATGGATACTTCCACAGATCATTGCATACGATAATATAAAATTTCCCCTTTTTTTCTTCCTGAGTGTCAATTGGCTGTGGTGTTAACACACATCCCTAGCCACCCTTGCCACTGGGAAATCTGTCTTGTACTGCGTTAAGAGAAAGTATTAATTAATCCCCAAAGAACTTGCTAATTGCTATTCCAGACACTAGCAGTCAGTGTAATATCTCTCCTTGTGACATGATAGTGTAGCCAATCCATCTCAACAAGAGACCTTTCTTGGTTTGGATTACACAAAGTTATACTCTCTTTTTCTAAGCCTTGATCATCCCAAGATAATACTTGAGCTGGATGTACATTACATGTATTTTGTTATTTGTTTACAATTCTTAGGGGGATAAAAGAACATATGAACCACCAACATATTTCCTGGTAATAAAATAATGCTGTGAAATGTGATGTATCTCACTGAGTTAATATTTAACATTATATACAGAGATGCCAACCTTCATCAACAAAAAAAAGTATTCTTAAACAGAAAAAACAGTATTTTTTTACAAAAAAAAGTATTTTTGAAAAAACCCTAAAATATCGCCCAATCAAGCAGCTTCAAAGAAATAGGCAACGGCGGTACCACTTATACGTACCCGGATCAGAGCGCGACGTGCATACAGAACACATGGGTTGTTCGCAACGAGCGCAGTTTGGGCCTTGTATCACCGTACTGCATGCATCGTTTGAAGACATAGGTGCAAAATACACACACAACACAAAGCCCATGATCGGAAATGAAGAAAAACGTCAATTAAAAAATTTAAAAAAAAAGAAAACGTAACAAAACATACAAAAAACGTACTGCCGTATTCATAGCCAAAAAACGGGACAAATACGGCAAAAACGGAACAGTTGGCATCTCTGTATATACCTCACTTTAGAAATCTAGCCATCTGATTGGTCGAAATTGGAGTCGTGATTTTAAGCCATGCCCCACTCACAGGGAATATCCATTAATTTGTACCCTCATCCTCCTGCGATCCCCATTGGTTTACGTGTTAAAATTGCCTTTACGAGCACGGACACCATACAGTGGTTTTTTCTGCGATTCCCAAATGATTGAAACTTTCAGTCGTTTTGCTAGCAAAGATTAACAGACAGTGTCTCAGATTTTCTGTGATGTTTTATCCAATCTTTAGATTTTTGTTTTAATTCGTACGATCGGCATATAAAAGTCATATCGACTGCTTTAATACTCGAGGACTGGCTGTTTCTATACTGGCTCGCAGGAACCCAGGCGCGCCTCGGGGTGACGGCAGGGGATTCAACTTTTCCCTTGAGCATATAAAAACAGCCAGTCCTCTCGTAGCAGTCGATATCTATATACAATTCACTCGATCACAGCATGAATAATATTTGATAAGTATCTACAACATGTATGTCTATTTTATCCTAGTTGAGAAGTCAGGAGACGTATAGATGAACAGGGGACCTGCGACTCATACTTCTATGTAAGAGAAAAGTTTGAAGGATTCTCTGATGGCATAAACTATGCACAGACTTGGTCTTTAATCTAAACTATGTAGATTCTAAGACTATTCAAACCATAAAATCAAACCAGTAAATAAAACTATAATCAATCTAAATAATAATTGTCTTTGAAACTGTAGGACATCTCTGGAAATCATATCACAAGCTACTAACATGGTATCATATGGGGGTACAACACAGGACAAATTTTGACATCAGACCAATTTACTCATATCAATGTACTGTATGGGAGAATCTTTCACTGGAAGTCAGGGTGAATGGAAAGTACCAAACTATGATGGCATGACCTTATGTTGCCGTGGTAACAAGACTGATTTGGTTCACTACATTCCAAAGCTGCAGGCCTGTGAATCAATGGACAGTTATCCCAATGGAAGAATGTGATATCTGAAGGGTTTGTAGCATGAGTATACAGTAGTAACCAAGTATGATGAATATTTCTCATCCCAGCATAATAGCCATTTTTCTTTATCCTCTTGCCATCATGTACCAACATGTACATGTGGGCCTAAGTGAATATATCTTTTCCAGGAATTGATCTAGTGTCTAGACAGATATTTGTCTGCATCAATATTTAACATAAAGCTCATAGTAGCGGGCGTTGCATAACTCTACTGCATTTGTAGTCTACAACAACAGACTTCATTTCAAACATTACCCAAAATATTTGTAACATAGTTGACCTACAACTAAATTAGCTACAATATAGGTCCTAAGCATACATGTATGTACTATAGTCGGTTCAGCCTAGGTGACTGACAAAAGTTCACGTCTGTAAAGTATCATTATTTGATGCACACAACATGCATGTGGAAACTTTAAAGGAAATAAAACATTTCTTTTAGTTTGTTTTCTTCTTCCTCCTCCTTCTACATGAGATACAAGGTGGCATCATCGAAGAGGCAAACAACAGTATTAAGAGCATTGAAACCTTATTTCATCAGGATTACATTTCATGTTTTTGTCACTGCACATTACCAACAACAACAACAACAATAAATTCATAAAAATGACATAAGTGCAATGTAGGCCTATATTGATGGGTGGTGATTTAAAACCATGATCATGTGATCATCACAATGTAATACAATAAACATCAGAACAATGATAATACAGATAAATACATTGTAAATGCAGTGATGCCTACATTACATCCACATGCATAAAAGGCACAGAGCGGCCATATAAGATTGAAGGAAGAGAAAGAAAAGAAGGTGGTGATAAAAAGAAGCCCTCAAGGGGGTAGAACGTCACAGTCATCCTTGACCCTTCTCCTTCAACTTGCACTACCATTACTCAGACAGATAATTTCTACAACCCCTTCTTTCCTTCTTATGCTCCTTAAATTACACTTTTCTATTTCTTGCCAAAAAGTTTGGGTAAATCTGCCTCACGGCTATTAGGTATAGGCGAATTCATTACCACTACACGGTTTGTTAAAAGGTATTTACAGAATGCTTGAAGCTATACTGACTATGCAACAACTTAGATATGCGCATTTTAATGCATCATGAGAATGTCACTGACCGGTACATTTGGAGCATGGTCAAATGCCATGCAGTCTCTAGGGATTTATTTTTTTTATCTAAGAAAAGAAAAGTAAAGTTGTTTACCAATGCAACCAATGCAATGAAATGAATCTTAATTTCGTCATAAGCGTTATTCTGCCAAAATGAATATTTCATTGCATTTATTCTTCAGTGTAATAATATTCATGCATCATGCTGCTACCATGTATGCCTACTTCATATAAAAAATTGAAAAATGCTCTTCAACTGAACAATGAAAGAAGTTGAATATATCATTGGTTTGTATTAGAGATGATGAAACATATACATTATATACATACGTCTGATTCAAGAGACGAATGTCCAAGTCCGACTGCAAGGCACCATGGGTTCTAGCTGTCCCATGATTCCCTTTGTGCACCTTGTATGAAGGCATGTAGAATGCATTAACATCAGTTCTCACTTGCTCAACAAAATTCCTTGCGTACTGAGCTTCAAATGGATATACCACAGCCAGATGTAGAAATCATGTTATGTAGATCACCTCAATTCAATCTCCCAAATTGGAACAAAATTATATGTAAACTGTGTGCCAATTCACAAAAATAGCAGTTTCAGATATATTTTATCACAGTATCATTCCACATACATGTATCCGACTTTCAATCTAATATTTTGAGAGCGGGGCATGCGATAGGGAAGTAGATCCCATGAATGTTTGATACAGACTGATAAGTGTCCTTTGAAAGGAAGCAAATAACTGCAACTCATCAATAAATCAACCTATCACCTGCTGTTGGCTTGACCATGAGTGACCAATTCATACAACAAACAAAAAAGTGACCCACTTCAAGAAAAAAGAAGCAAACAGTGACAATCATGCAGCGTAAATAGGAGACTTCAAGTCTTGAATTGGGGGTGGGGAAGCTGTAGAGGGTATCATTCCTAATTCAATCAGTATGTTTTGCATGGGGTGTAAGTCTCCTTTCCTAATAAGCCACATGTATTGATTTAGTTTCTTTGTAGTTTAAGTAGTTAGTTGTGCATCGGTGTGTATTTGGTCCAGCAGTAACAACAGAGTTTAGTTGACCTTGAACTGTTCACTTTTAATACTCAGGAATCTAGGTGCTTAATTGCACTGGTGCTCAATGTACTTTCTCAAAATGCCCTTTCTTCGTTCTGTTTTCATAAAAATCAATCAATTCTTTGGCCTACTACTATGCTGCTAGAACTATGCGTGCATAAGCCTCAACACTGCCCATGAACATAAAATAATTCCCTAAATTTGTTTTCTAACCCTAAAGAAATAATACAAGGCCATTAAAAAAAAATATACATGTTTAGCGTCCCCGCCCGCTTCCTTTTTGGGGGCCGCCTCATTTTTTTTTTTTTTTTAATTAAATTAAAAAAAATAAAAATATTAAAAATATTAAAAAACTAAGAAAAAAAACATGAAAAACACTAATAAAACGATCTATTTCTGATTTTTTTTTTTTTTTAAATGCCGGCGGCCGTCTTGAAAAATAGCCCGACTGTCTGGGAAAATGAAACGAGTGGCCATTTTGAATAAAAAAAAAAAAGGGCCTCCTCCTTCCTATTTTTCAAAAAGGCAGGACGCTAAGGCCATGTAAAAAAATATTCATGTTTAGCGTCCCCGCCCGCTTCCTTTTTGGGGGCCGCCTGCCCTTTTTTTTTTCAAAAATTTTTTTTTTCAAATTATTTTTGTTTTCAATTTTTTGTTTTTTTAAATCTTAATGAAAAATCATGAAAAACATACTGCTAAAATGGTTGTTTACTGAATTAAAAAAAAACAACACATAAATGCTGGCGGCCATCTTGAAAAATAGCCCGAAAGGCTGCCCAGCCAGTCGGGGAAAATGTACAGAGCGGCCATTTTGAAAGAAAAAAAAAAAAAAAAAGGGCCTCCTCCTTCCTATTTTTCAAAAAGGCAGGATGCTAAACATGTTTTTTTTTTATTTGGCCCAAAATATAAAAAAAACAAGATTCTACCTAAGGTATGGAAAGTGATAGAGTATGCACGTTTTCAACAGATCAGGGAACAGGGACAGATCCAATGGATAGATTTGCTTAACTCAAGCAGGTCTATTCATATATTATAAAGTGATGCTGATCATTTTGGCACACTTTCCACACTGATAGTCAATCTGTAAGGAATTGCGAGGTGTCATGACATATGTAACTAATCTAAATACTCTTTTATCCTCTTATTTCCTTCTATACAGCATCTAGTAGACACCCAATCCTTTGAGCCATCTGGCCCCTCTTTGGATAAAACTGTGCAAACCCTTGAACAAGGGTAACAAAGTCCAGGAAGACGGTCTACGTGAAGGCTACGTTACTACTGCACATGCCCAGTTATCTTGGTTTTTGTAAGGTATCATACAGAGCAGACTGATGAAATAAGTCTCTTTTTCTTTCTTTCTCTCTCTCTCTCTCTCTCTCTCTCTCTCTCTTTCTTTCTACCTACCTTCTTATATATAAAGTTAACAACTAAATTATTCATACCCTTACAAAGTTTGTAATTTTTAAAATGTGTGAAAAATTGATCTGTCTGATCTATTTTTCTTAAAAATTCAACCGGTCCACCTTTCATTCTTGAGTTACGAAAAACACACCCCCCCCCAAAAAAAAAAAAAAAATCAATTTACAACGGGTATTAATAATTTTGTTAACTGTACTTATTAAGCAGAAATATAACTCAGAATCTTTGTTGTATTCTCATTAAGATAATTAAATGCAAGAAGAATGATACTTCTATGATTTCATAAAAGTGAAGTAAACAGATCTTGTGTCATAGTGGGTAATTATTGTTGCTGTTCCTACACTGCACTGTCTTGTATAATACACACAAGTTCTTGAAAGCTGTAAGTGGTACCAAGGAAACAATTAGCAATTTTTAAATTCTATCTTCAATCACAAAAGTCTTGATTCTAATTGAGCAATTTCCATATAAAACTGTAAACATCTCGGTGACTGGTTAATGGTACTTGCAGCCTTTTCACACACAGTAAAATTCATCGTATCTAGAGCTGATTAGTTTAAAGTGCTTTAACGAAAATGTTCCGTGTGAACATCGTTTATACGATGTTCGGATAGATACGAAGTCGCGATTCATACGCCCCTAAAAGCAGGCTGCAGATACGAAGCGCGAATCTAGAGAGCTTAAAAATTTTGTGTGTGAACGGTTATACGTGTTTAAACTGGATGGAGCGCGCGCTTTCTTTGATATGACCTGACTTTTTGGCTTCTCCGCATCCGGTGTATTAACAACATGCAATTCGCAACGTCACATACAGCTTGCATTCGTGTACTATTAATTATCCACGCGGCTTACTGTCTTATTACTAATTATTTAATTTCATCTTTTGACATAATGTCGGAATCGGAATTAGGACGTGGGTCTGTATGGAATGGGCAGGAGACCCTGGTGGTGTTGGATTTGTGGGGGCAAAAGAAAATTCAGAATCAGATTGCCAGTGCTGGCTCCAGGAATAGAGACATTTATAAGAGCCTGGCAGAACAACTTACGGACATGGGGTTCAATCCCCGTCCCTGGGACAGGGTTTGGGACAAAATTAACAGGTTGAGAGGCGACTACAGAAAAATCAAGGACAAGGAATGCAAGTCGGGAGATGAAAAGAAGTTTACATTCTGTAATTTTATTTTTAGGTAAATATGAATTGAAAACAAGAGTAAAAAATGGTAATACAGGCATACATACATTATCATAATTAAGAAGACGTCAACGGCAGTCTATAATTGAAGGAATTTAACGAGAGGAAAATGAACTATAGTCTCTAGCATCTTCTCTCTTAAATAGCGCGCGCCAATCTGCCTGATAGTACATACAATAAGCAATGGCCCTACTGCGCATATTAAGAGCAATGAATCTTGAAACGATCGCACCGAAATTTTCTGTGTGTGAAAGATGTCGTATGTAAAGCTGATTAGTTTAAAGCGCTTTAAACTAATCAGCTTTAAAGAATTTTACCCGTGTGTGAAAAGGCTGAATGTTTGCTAAAATTAGGGATACAACACCCATAATTCAATTTTTAAACAAATAACGATACAAGGCCCATATTCATCCTTCTTACATTCTTCTATGTCAGCATCATTGCATCATTTTTTTAATGCAAAATGTCAAGGAAGGAGTAATAGGACATAAGATTTGACCAAACAAAGGCATTCACATGGTCAAGCTACAACCTATGATGTAAACATGTCTGGTAGCATGACTCAGCTAACTGGGGTCAACAGAAATGAAAATGATATTGCCTTCCCTGAAGCAGAAATATGTTATGTAACTTTGTAAGTACATGTAGAACAAGACAGACAGAGAGAGAGAGAGAGAGAGAGAGAGAGAGAGAGACCCCGTTCTCACTCACTTTGAAAGTGGTCTTAGTTAGACCGCTCCAGAGGAATGGGTCTTGAGGAACGGTTTGCGAGGGTTCACACTCCGAGCAGTTTTTTATGGCTCAAACCGCTCCACGAGTCAAAGTGGTCTTGTTGCCATGGCAGCTCAGGTCAGCGGGTAAATTTTTGCGCGGAATACTAAGCGTATGTACCGTACTACATGTTTCGCGTGCAACGTCACTAGACCACTTCCGCTCAAAGTACGCTTCCGTTCACACTCGCACGTTAGAGCGCTCCAAACCGCTCTTAATAAGACCCGTTCCTCAAGACCACCTCCCGAGGTGGTCTTCTGGAGCGGTCCAGAAGTCCACTTCCTGGACCACTTTGACCGTTCTCACTCACCTAAGAACCGCTCCTGAGGAACGGGTCTTAGTTAGACCGCTCCAACGAAGTGAATGAGAACGGGGTCAGAGAGAGAAAGAATAGAAAAGAGAGAGAGAGAGAGAGGTGGATTGGTGGGGGTGGACCAAATGATCCATAGTGGCTATCCTAGTCTGTTCCAAAGACACAGTTGTGACATGGTGATGCATAGATTATATCTTCCCTTTCTTCCTCTTTTTCCCCATGAGTCTTGACAGTGTCCTTTAGGATAAAAATGATGAAATATATCTACAACTGATCAAAGAGCATGAAACATTGAAAATAGTCCTGTAGGCAGGCCTATATATCAATTGCAAGTTACAGTATATTGTAGACTATTATTGACCTGACTGATACTATTCATGCAGAAGACAACAGAAAGTAGACACAAAAGTTTGGGACAATAGAGGGGATATGAATAGGAGAGTATAGGAGGTGTAATCCTGTCAATAGCTAGCTGACCAATCAGATATATCTCTAAACAAACAGCTTTGGTTATCTCTCTGTTTGGACTCTCCTCACCAAAACTAGGTGATCTACTTTGATAACTTCAAAGTAGATCACTCTTGCATCATAACAAACAGGCTGGAACTGCCCCACATAATCTCATTCTACCCTATATAAAACAAAATTATTAATTAAATCTGTCATCTGCATCTTCGTTTAGTCTGCACATGACAAGAAGATGAATTTAATCAAATCTAGTTTGAGAAAGTTCAAAGTAGGATATAATAAGCACAGTTTCCCCATTATTCTTACGTGTTTGTTCATGGATCCATCTGAAAGTAGAACGTTCTACTTTGTTTTAGTGTTTTTTGTTTTTCCATTAACAAAATTCTTTTTAGAATCAAGGTGAAAAGGAATACTATTAAGTCTTTATCTTTCAATTTGGAACAGTTTCTATTGACTTGAAGTAAATAGCATTCCACAACAATGCCCAATTTATTCTTCTGAAAAATAGCAAAGTTTGTCTCTTTGGAGCCATGCAGGAGGGCGTTAACTCATATACATGTAATTTAACACAGAGTTAACACTTAACACCCTTCTGGCATTCAACAGACAACTTAATGATTGACTTCAAGAAATTTAGCATGAGCCAAAGTCACAGTGACAATAACATTGTGCTCACTGAAAATAGAGACCTTACAAAAAAAGAAGCTCCTCTCAAACTAATTAACTTGCAAACTAATGTATACTGTAATGATCAGTCAGACATTACATTATTGCTTTAGATAGGGTTTTGATTCTGTGACCCACAATGTCATTGATCCCTGTATGGATTATTTGTCAATTTTCATGTGGTCAATTATCAGCAGGCATGTCTTTAAAACATGAATATTCGTAAGATATTTACACTAAATTTCTAAAATTTTAATCAAGACTCATCCCGCCATTAGAAACCCTTTACAGATATTTTGGTTCCAGTAATAGAAAGAAAAAAAATTGAAATAGAATTGGTTGAGTACATTCTCATATTACGCCAGATAAAGCCAGATTTGTTTGTTTGTTTTGTCCTATCTATAATTTTCAATCAGTTTTTTGTGTAAATATCTGAAAGGAACTTCAAATTTAGTTTAATGGTCTCTGCAATTCCACAAGTTGTCTCATTTGTTTTACACATGCCGGTTGCACATGGGAATTTAGATCCTGGCCAGGAGGTAAATTATTTTTCACCTCTCATCTGTAAAATATTCTACAATGGAACACACGATGGAACACACAACACTTTTGCAACATGAAACTTCCACAAATTGTTCATGACAGCCATTTTGGCAGCAAGGAAAGTATTTCAAAATTTGATGTTGTAATTAATTATTTCCCATAAAACTACAAAATTTGACCACTCATCATCTTTTTCATGCATGCCAAATTCTGGTTTCACCTTGTCAACAATAGATCAAATTTTTCATAAAAGTAATTTGTTTGATTATTCCCCCATGCTATATAAAGCATGTTGCTAAGTACATGCATGTTCCAATAATAATAACAACAAAAATAATATTTTTCAAATAATAATTATATTGTATTTAACCCCCCCCTTTATTTTCTCTCTCTCCCTCTCTCTCTCTCTCTCTCCCTCTCTCCCTCTCTCTATAATTGAACACTTATATTGTGACAATTTCCAGCAGATGCAACTACCAAAGCTATCAGATCATAACATGCTAAGCGTAAAATACTTCATAGGACCAAAGAGATATCACATATCTTTGATAGGAGCAACACATGTACATGTAGACCTCTGTGCTTCACTGTAGTTCTCCAGGAGAGAGCTTATCATATGATATAAGGCCTAAACAAAGATGAAGCTATAGAGAAAGCATCCCAGCCCAGCCTGGCCAGACATCTACCCTGGGGATTTGACCTTAGTCCAGGACACTGGACCATTGGAAGAATTGTCACTCTGAACAAATATTAAAGGGATATATCTATAATTCAATATTCTACCTACTTTCTCATCAATGCAATTATATTCTTCTACACTGTTACTTTTTGTATGCTTTGGGGCTTAAGGGGATTCAGCCCACACAAGCTTGTCAAAAGCTATAAATACAGATTGGATGAATTGTTTTACTTTCATTTCCACTCATTTCAACTAGGTTTCTGTTTTTATGTGCTAACAAATTATTGTTTCTTTGTGTGTGCTTCAGCAAAAGGAAATAATACTATATCATGCTGTATTTAAAAAGACCACAAATATCTTTGCATGTGTGTGATATCTCTTTAAAGTTTAAGAAGTGGCTTCATGTAGGAGTGGTCCATAGAATTAGAAGCTGAATAGAGGTAGATCTATTGATTATTGTATCCATCTGCTAGACAACTGCTGATCCATTAGTTCAGCTTTGCTTGTGCATGGTCCTTTGTTACTCAGTGCCTAGTCCAGCCTCTGTACCGTTTCCGTGTCGCGCACCCAATCAGCTGATAAAATAACACACCCTCAACGTTGAAAGTAACCATAGCCATTCCTCTCTTTCTGAGGTCTCGATAACGGTCCAGACGATTTTGCCATTCTCCCCGAATTCGGGAGATTAACTCCGCCCACAAAACTATACACGTTCGATGTACGCTGATTGGACGAGTAACCTGACAATCACTTTAGCGCATTACGTAACTCTCCGCCGCCGTCACGAAGCTACTATTCTCATTATAAGGAGTCCATAATTATTTTAAAATTTCAAGTTGGAGTGTTTATTACTTAATTGCAAATTAAATGTTATATGATTAAACAATCCTCTGTTTATTGAAATAAATTAAAGTTTGGAAATTATGGAGCAAAAAATTAAATGACTATTAAAATTTGAAAACAAACTAAGCTATAAATACTGACGTCCTGACGCCTGATGTCAAGTTTACACAAACTGTGTTTTTCGAGTTGGCTTTATCGAGTTGGTTTTCTGAGTTGTACATTTACAATTCATGATTTGGGAACTGTTACTATCATCGTTTGTTTACAATAATCTATAAGAATGTCTGTGGATAGTCATCATCGTTTTACGGAGGAGAAGATTGCCGAAGCTTTGAAATATGAAGCTACGAAACTTGGACTGAATGACTTTCGAATCCATGTATTCATGTTTTATTTATTACCATGGATAAAACAGTGGAAGGTAGTCCGATTCAGTTAAAAGAAACTGCTTTCCAACGGAGCCTCCACATGATACAAACAAAAACAGTAAACATAAAAACAAAACATGGATGAACGTACACATCAAAAACATTTATACATTGAATAAACTATACATGGAGCGCACGTAGGATGCACGGCGAGGCTCCCCATGTAATCAGATTGTCGTTTTTAAGCATGAGAAAACTGTTTAAATTATTTCTTGAAAATGTGACTTGCAATTCTTGATGGACAATGGCAATTTTCGGTGAATGAAAAGGATCGTTTTTGTTTGTTTTCTGTTTTAGGGTATGGTAATTTGTTGAAGGTTTCATCTATATTTTGTTCAAGTATATTAAAGAAAATTGAAGAGTTGCATCACTGGATGGTTTTCTATATCCACAAAATGGGAACTGCTTTGGTGCCTTTTTATTTCTAAACACATCAGTTCAATCTTGTCACATTCCAGATCTTCTCTTTAAAGTTAGATATATTTTACTTTGTGTGGCAACCCACTCCTCCTCCAACTGACCCTCTATGTTTACCCACAAATTTATATCCAGGCACATAATTGATTTCATTCATACATAATTATGTCATCGTTTAACCGTGTTTCGGACAAACTGAACAAATCATTATGTATTATCTTGTCAAAAATACTGAACATCGATCACCTTATTATCTGATATTACCATGGGTAATTTTCATCCCTTTTTCATACGGAAATTCACCATTCCTTGTTTCTCCTTAACCTATATTATGATCATATTTATCACAATTATTGTTTCCTGCAGATGTAGATGACTCAGGCATAATAAATACAGCATTTGTTATGCGCCATCGATCTAGTAAACTATTCTGAGGCGCAGAGGGATAGAATTAGAATGAGTTACATTTTTAGCATTATCCAAAATGGAAGTACCTGTAACCAGTGGCGCACGCAGGAATTTTTTCGGGGTGTTTGAAAACTGGATGGCATCATTGATGTGACCCCGCGAGGTAGCGAAGCAACCGAACAGGAGAGGGTGTTGGAGGGGCTCATTCCATTCAACGTAGTGAATTTCGATATCCTTGCTTTAAAAAACCTGGCTTTTTCCTGCATTTCAAGTCTTCAAGTTTCTTTGTTTCCACATTTTTAAAATAATCAGAGACAGATATATGAAATAGAAATCATATATGTTAATGTTATATAAGCACGTTACGATGATACTAGACTCACAAGTAAAATGTGAGGAACCTATTGAAAAGCGGTGCTTGTAGAATATAGGTTCCTGATAAAATAGATATTGTAGATCATAGCCGAAGGAAGCTTTTTTAGAAGTGGGGGGAGGGGGGCGTTGAAGCTCTCACCCTGAAAATCCGAATGTGCGCGTTGGCAAAGTCTCTTTCGGGGTCCAGGGCCCGCTCACGGGCCCTGGAAGCTCTGGGATTCTAGATTCTCTCTGGTCTAGTTTCAGCCTTATTTTAGTGCATTTTATGCCCTTTTAGAGCAATTTACAAGCAATTCATCATGAATTAAAAAATACCAAACTTTGTGGAATATATGGGGAGTATAGCCATGAGGGATTAGGTTTTGTTCCTCGAGATTTAACAATCACCTCTTACCGTGGACAAGTGACTCGCGGAGCGACTTTCAAATGGGGGCACCAACAAAAATGGGCATTTTCTGGAAAAAAGGGGCACCTACAAAGGGAAACCTCAACTAAGGCAAAATATGCAATTCATAGACATTGGTAGGCCATATTATACCCCTACATTGCGATTAGATAATCAGGGATGATTTCATCGTTTGTTTCTCTCTTTACATGGTCAAAGATACTGCTAAGCATCATAGTTTGCAGTTGGGTGAGATGGTCTGAATATATATTCGTGAGCGAGCGAAGGGCGCGAGCACAAATTTTAAGATTTGTAAAGTCGCAATACAAAAAATTACATCTTATAAAGAGGAAAAACAAACCCTTATCATGAAAGACTTGAAAGATCTTTTTATAAGAAAAAAATCATAATAACTTAAAATGCGAGCGTATAGCGATTGAGTTTTGGGTGAAAAAGGGGCACATATCCAAAGGGAAAAGGACACTTATTTTTAAAAAATGTACAAATAAGGGGTTTTCGGCCATAACAAGTTGGGGGGGGGGTCGATATTCCCGCCACCCCTCGGTTCCTATGCCAGTGTTGTAAATGAAAGACTGTGAGGCAGTAGAGAAATACTTAATTTAGAGGGGGAATTTAAAACACAATGGAATGAGGAAATTTGTATACAAATACATTAGCACCAATACCTAGAGTCGCCTAGTTAAAATGCGTATTTGTCACCCGAGCAAATTAGTTAGCAAGGCACCGTTGAACAAAACATCAAGTGTATAGATATAGATATAGTAATTAATTCGAGAATATAATACACGAAAGCTCACGCTGCATAAGATTACTTGGAGAACGAAAACACAAAGATAAGTGTTATGCAGTTTCCCAAATGTGAAATCATCATTTCTCTCTCTCTCTTTCTTTTCTTATTTTAGCCCTCTCATTCCCTCCATAATTCGTTTTTTCTTTTCATGGGGGGGAGACAGAAACATTGAGGGGGTGTTTAACCCCCTCCCCCCGGAAAATTTGAAAAAGTGTACACACAAAAATGTATAGCAAATACTGGTTAAAGACTGCAACACACTTTTAGGCTCTGGAGGGCCCAAGAGTGCAGCGTTAACTAATAACAATGCAAAACTTCTCGCTCGGTCGCTAGCTCCCACGCATAATATCCTTTAAAATGTACTAGTAAATATTGTAGAAAATCTGTATTCCGTTGGTATCACGTCAGCACAGTTTACACTGTAAGTTCACAAGATTAAGAGTTATAGAAATAGATCAGCGCTACGAAAAATTAACATTCCGCTTGCTCTTTTGAGAAGTCCTACTTGCTGAAATTTACCTACCTAATATTTCAAACCCATCGGACTACTCATTAAATACCGGCAAAGTAAAAGTGAAGTGAGAAAAAGTATATTGCTTGTTTTTATACTATAGTTTTGCTAAAGAATGTAATTTTTTTAAACAAAGATAACGTAAAAACCTGTGAGGGTAGCATAGAGCTATATAACAAGACTTATTATAATATAGCTCTTTGGGGGATATTCACTTCCTTCACCTTCGCCCCTCTCACTGGCATACTGATGGTGGGGGTTGGGGCTTGGGGTTGGGGCAGTTCCCCCTAAATAAAATTAAACGTGGTTTATTTCTAATTTGATACCAGTGATTTACAAATGTTGCTGAAATGGCATGATTTTTTTCCCTGAGCTCCTGGGGGCTCTGCTCCCTGGACCGCACCAGCAAACGTAAGGCGGGCCCCTAGTTGCTCATCTGACCGTAATTGAATGCCGAAAACCCCTGAGCTTCTGGGGGCTCAGCCCCCTGGAACCCTCTCTAATGAGTGACCTACCAGTGTCACAAATAAGGTATCACAATATGCTCAACTAATAGAACTGATGCTCAAATAGGCTCCGCCCCCTGGACACCACTGGGGCCCTAAGGCGGGCCCTAGAGTGCTCATCCGACCTTAATTAATTAAATGCCTAAAACCCTGAGCTTCATGGGGCTCCGCCCTTGACCCCCCGAGGCTTTGCCCCTAGACAGCACGCCAATTTACGCTCCACTTGCTTCGCTCGCTTTGCTCTACCTGATCGTAAATAATTTAGCCCCACGCCCCCCACTTTGAACAACGTTCAGTGGGACCTGCATGTAACATGTAAGAATGGTTGTGATGCATTTTTTCTCCCCCACAAACGTTTTTGCTCATTACACCACTGGCCCCTCTCGTTCACTATGCTCCCCCACCGGTCATGAAAAGAAATCGCCGCCCCTGATGTGAACCCATTCTCCACACTTGGAACATGCCGAAGAGCTTTTTGATTTCGTTTCACTGGCTTACTACAACAAACACATGGATACTTGACCCCCCATATCAAAACATGTCAATCAACATTAATTAAATAAAGAAAAATATAATACCATTAAGATAAATTATGTAGAATATAACGTCCATTATCATTATTGTTATTATTATTATTATTATCATTATTCACAATTAAGGTTTATTCTGCCTTTTAATTGGAACATGAATTATGCTCTATGAACGTCAAAATAAACATGTCCAAGATAAATGTTAAAATATAATTTACATTTTCTCCTTTATTCATCCGTCTCTTTTGTCCGCAGATCTCTGTTCATTCTTATTTTCACCACTTCCCACTCAATATATTGCCTCATAATAGACTAAATGAATGAAATTATACAAGGCCAAACTTACAACACTGTTCACAGACTAGGTTTGTCCGTTATAATTTTAACATGAATAATGCTCTACAAACGTCAAAATAAATATGCACATAATATATTCCCTTCATTTATAAGACTTATTTCTAAGTGCGAAGGGTTAATTATTTTAAGTTCATAGATTTTTGAATCGGGCACAAACCTTTCAGATTAAATAAAGAATATCATAAGACTTAATATTTTTTATTAAAATTCAAGTCTAGTGGATAGTCCAATACGATTTACTTTTGGCTGTGCGCGTACAAGTGACATCGTCTATTACAGATCAATCAGATTTTGCGAGAAGTTTTAAGTCCTAAAAGATTTATTTGCAGAAGTTACTTTCTTTAAAACTTTAAATATATACTAAAAATATTTTAAGTCTGACAAGGATTTGGAATTTAAGTTCTAGACATTACGAGAGTAGGCTATGCGATATATAAATGGACGTTTTCTCTTTAATTACCGCTCTTTGCTCACTCTCTATACAGGGAAATAAAATAATAAGCCAAAAGATTGGGGAATAGGCCTATTCATTTTCTTCTTAAACCATGAATGTCTTTTGTTCACAGATATTCGTTCTTATTTTCCCCTCCTTTTCCCTAAAGTATTCCGACCCCCCTGTTCAGATCATCATGTTCCCAAACAAGATTTCCCTTTTCCTGTCCTGCGGGAAAATAAAGACGTAAGAATGATGATAATCTTGGTCCTTGGTGGTCAAAATTCCTAATACTAGCTCGATACGCCCCAAAGAAAATATGAAAGTTTGCTCTGTACTACAAAAACATATAAATCAAATTTGGCTGTTGCTCATCATATTCCAACGATTAATTACAAGCCATGAACGAAATAGAATTGTATAGTATACAAATAATGAATGCTTATGAGTTCCATTGTGCGAATATTTTCATGAGTTGAAAGATTAACGGTTGAATAAGTCAAAATACACTATGATCATATCATGATATAAATCAATTGAATAAATAAATACCTTTAAAAGGCTTTAACAAAAATCATAGTTAAAAAATCATTTCAACCCTATAAGTTTACCACTAATTTACTAAAACAACGAGAGATAATGGCATTAATTCAGAATCTCATTGAATCTATAGACAAGAATAAAGTTTGCATGTGTTGAGATCAGGGAGTTGGGATCCCAACTCCCTGGTAGTAGTATACTATTAAAACACCAGTAAGTGGCTCACAACCATGGATTTCCCCAGTGTTTTCCATCGGGGCAGTGCGGGTAGGGTTTCAGGCAGGGCATACCGATTTGAAGTACACACAAACTACTCCCACAAAACACACACACAGCGTGACGATGTTACTGATGCATATTCATTAGGGCATAAGCGAAGGCACTACGTCAGCATACATTAGCGCGAACTTTTGACCCCCGACACTGGCAGAAACGTCTGGACGTTCGTGGGGACGGAAATTTGTGGATAGCGCGATCAATGGAGAGAGCGCGCTGTGTGTGGGATCGGTGCGTGGGTTGGAGAATAAAAACAATTGAACGGACTGAATCTGGACTACTCAGTGCCATGTAACTACTTCAGCTTCAAAGGGTGACGACTTAATCCAGCTTTTCATCAAACCTGGGAGTCAATGGAAATAATATTTATCTACCGTTATCAATATGACCCCAACATATCTCATCCCATCCATGTCTCATAACCTGACAGTGTGCTCCCCCCCCCTTTCATTTTCAAATAATTCATATTTACGTCTTTACTTTAATCATGTCGTAAGAAAACATTTTACATTTAATACTATCAGCCTAAGCTGTTCTTGATTCATGGCAGTTTATAATACAACTCACTCCTAGATCCTCCTAGTGGGGGGATGACTGCATTATCCATGAGTGATTCTCCAGATTACTCTGAATATGATGTCTACCAGATCATTAAAGAAGTACATCAAAATCCTCATCTAACTGTTTTAACAAATTGATTATATAATTTTACATAACCAGCAAGGTTTTATGTTGAGATAGAAGCAAGATAGTGAAACACATGGAACACGTCCAAGTGGTTTGTGTCATTGTAGGGAGGGGTCTATATTATGTAACCATCACATCATACAGGGGATAAAAGGAACAAACTTCTTGAAAGTCATGCATCCATGGATGTAATAGAATCTGCAGAGAACCACAAGAGCCCTTACTCCATTTAATAGTACATAGTTTATGCCCTTCTAGCTCTTAACACACAGTTTAGACTATGCCCATCAGTAAAAGAGATCTACATGTACAAGATAGGTTCAAGAATAAATCTAAAAGAAGCCATGAGTCATGTTTACAACCGTAACAATAACCCAACAGAAAACATACCACAAAATACAATATTTCTTGAACCCTTTTGTAACCAGTAAACACTCATTGGTAAATATATGATTCTCATAAACTAAATTTCGTGAGGTTACAGTCCCATTCTCTACAATTGAAATTAATCATGAAGTATCATAAAAAGTTCCAAAATACGATAGTTCTTATATTTTTTATATGCCACGTTGCCTACGTGTTTCATAAACTGTATATGGACAATAAAATGGCCTATTGATTACACAATTTGTATTTAGATTCTTCCAGGACTTAAATACTATACATACAATATTAATGGGAAAAATTATAAGTTGCTCCTTTCATGACTTGCAATCGGCTCTTTGGGTTTTTTTTCTGGGGGGCCTCCTTTGCTCCCACGGTCATTATCTTGGCTTAGGTTTTCTTGAGTTTGTATTGATCATCTCTTGACTAAGGTCACATCCATGTAATGAAAGATCTCCCCCAAACGGGTGCTTCAAAGAAAGAGAGTTACCACAACAAGTAGCATCCTTAAACTGACACATATTTATTGATTTGTTTCATTTTCACACACACACACGCACACACACACACATTTAGTCCACATTTTAGAATTCATCAGAATCAAATTTTAGCTCCAAATCTAAAATTGTCAGATCTAAGGGGACTCATTTCTCAACAACAAAAATGACTGACTATCTTTGGGAAAAGATAAAATGATGACCCAAAACTATTTTTGTAGATTAAACTAGAGAGCATAACAGAAATACATCACGACTTCACAGTGAGGTCTGCATAGAGGCTAACTAATAAAGAGTTCAAATGCCACAGTTTAGAGGTAAAAAACAGAAAAACTAGAAAAGTAGAAACTGACGGCATACAAATACTCATTTGTAGACCTACAATGCATGCATCACTTTTATTCATGTCCTGCAATGATGAGGAACAAAAAGGTAACACTTTGAAATAATACACTGAATGGAAATTTCAGGGCAGTTGGAATAACTTTGCATAACAAGTTATCATATCACATGTCAACTAATGAGAAGTATGCAGTTTGTTTGATGTGGGCATGGATATACTACCGATCCATGGTGTGGGTGTATATGGATTAGTACATGTAGGCGTGTCCTATAATAAAGGGTCACTACTGGGTCAGTCATTTCTTTACAAATGAAAGGATTGATTTATCGAAACCCAATCAGACTAAACAGCATATGGTAAGCAAGTTTTTTTAATCACTTATTGACCAGGATACAGATCCATTCAATATGTTAATTACAGGTTGATAATGAGAACACATCCTACTCAGAAAGTAAACTCAAAATGAGAACTTTATTTTTTTCTTTTGTTCACTGAAATATTTCCTTCCATCTTTATAATGTCAACAGGACATGACTTTGTCTTATCCGGCCCTTTTACCACAGAAAACTTGGGATCCATAATTCAGGTTAAGCTCACAACTCAACTGATACATTTTATTCTTGACATCTAAAATCTGGATATAACATGCATGATCCTCTTGGGGTAGACTTACATTAGAAATGTTGTAAGACTGTTTTCTGTATAGCAAACAAAAATTCCATACACATTTCCAAATAAATGTGAAGTTAATGAGCTTGAAATTCATGGATTCAAAATTTCAAATCATAATGTGTAATGTCATATGATAGTATGTTTGTTAGTTTTACTTTTTTATTTTACAATTATCCCTAAATCTGCCCTTTTAGTCCTTACATTCTATATGTATGACTATGAATGGGGATTCCAAATCCAAAGTCAAAAGCGAGAGAGAAGAGAGGAGAGGAAAAAAAAGACAATACCATGGTAACATGGTGATGGTGTTTGGCTTGTAGCCGAGTGTTAATAAAAGGATTACATAGCAAATCCATTGTACAGGTAGGAGTGGCCTTGCAATAAGCCTGAACCACCTGACTAACAACTATGATATCATCATTTCAACACAATGCTGTCTACCTTAATTACTCATTTATGACTTACTTCAATCAATGCATTAGATATCCATCTATTTCATTTGTTGCCTCGATGAAAATTTTGTCCATGCAATGTTTGCGTGATATTATTAATAAGGCTTCAAAATTTACAGGTGTTTTTGTTTTATTTGGTTTTGCTTCCCTTTCAGACTTGTGAAAAGATTCACACTTTGAAGCTTTCTGATAAAAGATGCATTGAAAGAAACATCTCTCAGTGTAATATTATAGAAGCACTTCCTTTAAAATATACTTAAAAGGTATGAGTCTATTTAAAGAGAATTATCTACGACAGCATGACTTGAACCTTGAACATACAAGTAACAACTCCTTTGTTTTAAAAAGAAAACTGTAACATTTGAGATAGTTGTACAATAATTTTTGATTTGCCATTCACAGATGCTTTACTTGATTGTATCTATAAATAACAGTATGCTAACCCTAATCTTCTTAACCTTTTCAGTTTTTAGTGAAAAACAGGTATCTGAGATTTTAAAAGAAATGCAATAACAAGGGGAAAACACCAACGTACTGATGATTATATGTTTATAAGCCTGGTTTGTTATGCTATTTGGGCATGCTGTGTAGAGGCATAAAGCAAATGACGAGGTACAAAGAAGGGTAGTGAATTATTTTTGATGACACTTGCTGTCATCTGTCCGATTTAGAAGGTTGACGGAAATAAGCCGGGGCTCGGATTTAAATGTGTGTGGCTATAAATGCACTAGCGAGGGGTGGTACAGAGGAACACTAATTCAATAACTAGGGGGATAAGGATGATTTAATTACAGCAAAATAGGATGATAAATGTTTGGTTTGTAATATGGCATAAATGACTCCATCAGCCTGCTCCAATCCTGATCTTTTTCCTGTGATAATTCAGCAAGTCAACACTCTGACAAGTACTCTAAAGGTTCCATCAAATCTAAGCTCTTCAAAGAGTTTTCTCTGTTACATCCAGTCAATTTTTAACAATGTTATTTATGTTTTTCCCCATTTACTTAACTCTTTGCTGCCTTTTATACAAAAAGTGTAAATTATCTAGTTTTGTATGTTTTAGAGAAAACATTAAATTATGTATTACATTCTCCATGTCTAGCTCCCCTCCCCCCCCCCTCCCCTATACATTTAATTCTAATTTCATATTTTTGTTGGGGTAATCACTAGCTGTAATATTTCATTAAGTATTGACCAATTAAAATGTTGTAGGCACTTCAGTTTTCCAAAGAGGAAATTTTCTTCAAAATTTCTAGAGACCTTCTCACTTAAAAAAAAAAAAAAAAAAATGCTCTTATCAATTCATTCAGAAGCTCCTAATCACCAAAACAAAAGAGAAATGAATGAAAATATACCTTGTATTGATGGAATTAGGCCATCCATCTGCAGTTGAACTTGTTGTCGGTGGTGTGTTTGTTGCCAGTCTTGGCCTGAATATGGAAAATATAAACATCACTGATTATTATAAACACCATTAGCATCATAAATATCTTTGTATATATTAAGTGCAGCATGTATTATTGTTTTTAAGAGGGGTGGTATTTTCATAATAACAACACTTTGCATTGGTGATACATCTCACACTTCTGACAACATAAACACAATCATACTTTATCTACATCATGCGCATACATGTAATATTTGTTTACATACTGAAGCTGCAAAACTAATTACAACTAATTGCAATACCTAAACTGAAAGCCTTATAGTCAACCCAATAGATTAGCTTAGTTGGACATATACATGTACATGTATGTTATCCACATTGTATCACTTATTACTTTGATCAACATAAACATATTTTCCAATATGTTTTCCATGTTGGGGTGGGAATGTATCATAATTCAATGTTTGTCCTCCTGTTTGTCATACAACATCCGCTGAACATCACATATCAATAAGAGTAACAAATACATGGAGTGATGTGATTTACTGATACAGTAAGTGCTCAAATAAATCCATAGAAGGCACAAATATTCTGAGTTGATGGGGGAAGGATAAAAATGGGCGTTTTGTATTTTCTTGAATGTTGCACCCTACTTGTACTTTTTGTTCTCCTCCTCCTCCTCTCTCCACAAATTCACATTCCTGTGGACTTCTCTTGAAACCCTAATGCTGGAAGTATCAAGTAAACATCCCTTGTGAATTGAGATTTTGTTAAAGAGTCAGTCAAAAATTGGATGAGATCAAATAAAATTTTCTCCCTCTACTTTTTTTGCTCCATTATATGATATCTTTCCATGTTTCTCAGAGATCATTTTCTAGTGACATGTTCTTCTCCCCCTGATATTTCATCAATACTAAATGTATTCATAACCTATTTACTTTCTTTGTTATGTTTATACATCATACATTTTGCCTTCCTATCAGTGATTCTATCTCAAATACTTTCTATGATCCTCAACCAGTATCATAGTTTTAAATCTATATCTTTCACGTTTGTACTCAAATTATCTATGTTCCTCTAGTTTTAAAAGTGATTCATTTCCGATTGGCATATGAACACCGATAAATGTGTGCTAAATTACTGTAATCATAGAAGAAATAAATTCATAAGGAGAAATCACAATACAATGTAGGCCTATATAGCATGTCCCTCTTCAGATAAAAGCAATGCTCAAGTTTTTAATCAATGTCAACAATGTTTTCAATACTTTCCGTACTCGTGTTCAATGATGTTTTGTGTAGATTCAAAAGATAGGGGAAAATATTTACTTCTTAAACTGTGCATAAATCTTGGGACATACCCCCAACCAAAACACTTTATTGGTGAGGGACTTGGTATCTCAGCTCATTATCTGAATGATTACATAAATACATAGCCTATAATTTATAATTTGCATGACAAATTTCAACAACAATTTTTTCACAAAATGATATCTTATTTCTGAACCAAGAAATTACAATTTGTTGTACCTCACCACATGCAGAGGAAAGTATATGGTACAGACTAAAAAGTTGACACCATTACAATGAGCATCATAAATCCATAAAATATTATTAAATGAGCATCATAAATCTTACACAGAGTGAAGAAGGAAGATCATTTCTACATACATATCTCAATAGTGATGGTAGTAATTCTCAAGGCACCTGTCACTGAATTATATTTGTAAGGTCATATTGGGGTCATAATAAAGTCTCATAGAGAACTCCTTATATGCACCCTACCTACCTCTAAGAAGTACATGAACTTAACCCCAGCCTAGAAAAGTCAACAAGATTACCTTTTAGGAGAAAGGCACAAAGGCTTTCCATGGAAACTCATGTTTTGAATAAAAACTGCAAAGCTTAGGAGGAACATTAACCTTAACACTCTTATAAAATTTCACTTTCTTAGTTTGCCGTCATATTAAATCTGTGCATGAAATTGCTCTACTATCAATACTATGTGTAACTATTAAAAATCAAACAAATTTCATATCCTCTTTTTCAGCTGTTTTTCCAAGCTATATTTAATTGTACATTAACATTGTTGGCAATTTAGTACAATTTCGTACAGGTGATTCTTTCCATTCTTTTCATTACATCAAATTTCCATATATCATCTTTCATGAATATCTTTCATTTATTAGTGAGATGACCAAAATAAAAGGTGTATGAAGGAGGCCTGGATACGACTATGAATTCCACCATGCAGTTACTAAATTTCAGCTTTTCACAATGACTGGCTGTAAGAGCCTTTCCTATCCTTATAAAGATTTTCCATCCAAGGATGCAAAGCATTTTGTGAAAGTTCATGGTCACATTACTTGTAAATAAGAGAAAATAAATCTTTTTAACTTTTATAGATTTTACTGGTAGATGGTGCCTACAGAGATAATACCAAGTTGTTGTCATCAGCCACACATCTAAAAGAAAAGCTCCTTTTAGAAACAAACTTATGTATGTGCTATTTGGACAGAGACTGCGTGACAAGAGGCATCCAAATCAGATTATACCATTCCCTAATTCTTTATTTTGAATGCACGACTCATTCCCTTTCACGCTGCGCCATATCTGCAGGGCGCTTTCACAGGGAAGTGAGCACGGAGTAAGAAAAGATGGAGGGCAGAAAAAAATGTAGCGCTGGGTTCTGGTTGCTGACGGAAATCTAATTCAGGGAATGGCAGCGCCCACAGAGAGGGGCTTTGTCTCTTTTCTTCTTCTTCATTGTCGGTGGATTTCCACAAAGAAAAGGAAAAGAATTCTGTGAAGCTCAAATAATGCACCACATATGCATCTTCCTACATGATTCATCCATGTATGGTATTAAGACAGGGTAGTTTTAGACATTCTGCAGGGTGAGCACTCCATGCATTATAAATGAGATACAATGACAAGATTCTGTTCTTGACTTTTTAACACTTCACCCACTACACATGATAAACATCTTTACATGTTAGGGTACATGGAACATATTTTTGGCTGGTTTATTAGACTGAAGTTGGAGTCAATTAATCTGTAAAATGTTCCCTTTTGATTCAAATTCATTCACATACAATCAACTTTAAACTACATTTGTTTCAAGAGGGCTCTTACCAAACTTCCAATGAGATTGTTTTACTCCAAATTAGAATACTCTGGTGTTAATCAAAAAATTAATGTCATACAGACAGCATATAGGTGCACACTGCTTTGTTGAAGTTATTTTGAGCATGGCATACAATGTCAAATGTATCAAAAAATACATGGAATATGAAATTCCCTACATGTACCCTTAGGAAACCTGGAGAATGACAGACAGTCCATCTACTGGGTGTAGGTCCATGGTGTAAACAATCTCACATCAATGACAGTGTTTACATGCAAATCCTCCTTACTTTAATTCTGTGAGATATAAATGATAATCTCCATCACACACTGGTCTAATCCTACGTTCTAATTTCAACGTCCTTCGACTCAGAGCCTCCATGAAAGCGGTATTCCGCATGAATTAAGATAGAACCAACCCAGCTCAAACAATCTTCGAGTATATGAAATCACCCCAAAATTAGTAATGAATTAAATTTATTCAATACAATTGGTATATATGAATTCATTAAATTTGTTACATGTTCTAAATATCAATTCCATTTGCATACATGAAATCCATCAATTTGTTTTCATTTCATGAATGCATGGATCATAATATAAATAACTTATAATTGTCTTTTATTGATATACAATAAGTAAACCATAAACTGAAAATATTTAATGTATTTATATCTTTAACACAAACCCATGCACTATAATAATTAAAAGCCATGCTTATATATAAATGATAATGAACTTCAAACTATACTAATTCCCGTCTCCCACTCTCCCCCTCTCCCCCAAAAAGGCAAGTTGAGATGATACCAGCTAGTCCAAAACTTGTAAAAAAATAAATGACACTTGTGATTTCAAATTATTAAAGGAAATTCACTAATACCCCTTTCAAACTGGCCTGATTTTCATCGGATGCATCCGGACGCATCCGATCAATCGGCCACTATGAACGGTACAGAGGAGAAAAAGCCGATAGAATAGCCAATGAAAAGAAGAGAAATAGGCGATTAAATTCTCCTGCTCACTGTGAATGGGTTCGGGAGAAAACACTGATTAAAACAACGATGAAAATGGTCAAAGGTCGCAGTGTACACACGCTTTTCAGAACCAGCTGTGTTTGTTGACATTTTGTTGAACATGCTGCATGATAGCTAGATGGGGCGCGGGCTTAAATTGATGTGTTTTATTTGTAATTTACATTAGTGATAAGCTTTGTAAAAAATCCAAATTAATATATATCGTTATGAAAATATATTTATTGAAAATTATATATTTATTAGACCAAATGGTGAACAAAACAATATTTAAAACTGATTACTAACAAATGTAATGAAAGTACAATGGATTTTAGTTTATCGCAGACATTGTTTGAAGCAGCTAACAAGCGATTGTGCAATAATTCTTCACTTCTGGCCGGGGCTCGCCACAGCGAGTGAATTTCACAGGCAGTATGAAAGGGACAGCAGGGAAAGTGGTGGTTTCACCTTGGTTTACATAAGGAAAATTCAATCGGTATTTTCATCGGTGTGACTCTGATAGAAGCACTATGAAAGGGGTACAAGATGGAATACAGATTGCTTTGGTGGATCTTTTTCTCTGTGACATTATATATCAAGGATCTATACTGAAAACAATTATCCAGTTTTAAGCCCTTTATGTCGGGGGTAAACACATCCAAATGACATACAGGGGGTACAGCTCACAATGTTATGAAAAGATATATCTAGAAGCTAAGAGAATAATATTTACGTCCAGGACACACATACAAGTGCACACATGCCAACATGCACATCCCTCCCATTCCTAATCAAATTTATCACAGTATGGAGCAAAGAGTGGCTCCAAATTCCCCCCTCCAACCCCAATGTATCCGCTCCTAGGTTGTTACAAGAAGTCTATGTCAGGTCTTGTCGGAGGGAGGAAAACAATGGGACTGAACCAATTGAACTTCTCAGCTGGTAGTTGTGTCAACGTAGGAAAGAGAAACAGTAAGGAAGCTGCAGTGCATCTCTACAAAACAATATCAATTCATTTAAGATCACGCAGCACTCAGAGAAATATAAACTTGTAAAACTTACAACAATTCCTGCAAGGACCAAAAATTGAGGATTGTGAGCAATCAGTTATTAGCCAGATTTGTTTTTGTTTTTTAAATAACAAGAATAAAGAGTTTCTACATATAAATTTTGATCTGAAATAATTTGATCACCAATTGTTCAAACAAACAAACAATCAAACAATTGCGGAGTACTAACTTTGATAAAATATGTCTGAATTTTGTATTCTACATTTTATATAAATTACTGTTAATGTCATTTAGGATAAGAATAAACTTTTGTGGAAAAAACACCAATGCTACAAAATGATCTCATCTTCCTTATTTTTAATACTTGAGAATCTGACAGATACTCATGGGTATAATACAGGCTTTGAAATATTTACATTTTCAATCAGTAGCAATTTGAAAGCAAATTCTGCCTAGAACTGCTATCCAGCCTTACTATTCCTCAAAATAACTTCACCAGATAAAGCATTCTTCCACATTTAATATGTACATTATGTCTAATCCATAATCATAATCCTGGCATTAATCTATTTGCCACTCTCAATCCAGAATAAGTAAATGGGTAAATGGCATAAACTAAATCCTTGAATGCTTTCAGTGCCCTAGGGCAGCTTGGCTAAGGCCAGAGTAATAGTCGTACCTTGAAGGTATTACCTATTCCAGGAGATCCCTTGAGCATCCCCTGGAAATATATGTGAATAAATGTATAGCTACTATCATCATTATCATAATGCCCTTTTAGTAAAGAAAAAGAACAATACTTTCAGCATAATGGTCATTTGTATCATTCTCCTTCCCTTTAACAACAAATAGAAAAACAACTTTCACTTTACATGATTACATTGTCTTTCATGTCATCTCACAAACAAATGAGAATAATATCTCTTTTTCAAAGGTAATGTATTCTTTTTCCTTACCAATGCTATCAATAACCAAGATATCCACAAGCAAAAGGAGGTTAGCTACAATGCCTCATTACAGAAGTGTGTCACGACTAGAAACCTAATCTGCATGGCGTCACACCTAAAACTCACTTGATATATTGCTTAAACGTCATCGTATTACTCTTTTTTTATCATATACCCAAGTGAATTCGACAATGATTTCAACCTAGAAACATAAAACCAATTCAGGCTTTTCTATTCTTTTTTTTTTACATAATCATTATGATCTGTCAGTTTTGATAAAGAAAATGAGGTCATACAAGAACATAGCCATGGAGTGGAGAGCTGTGCTAAACTCCTGCTGAGAAGTAAATTGTGCTCGCATCAGATTTTCAATGCAATTATACATCAAACTTTCCTATGGTTGTCTGGTAAGAGGCAGATGGGCCTTAATCCTGTCTTAAATAACACAATGTAATGCCCTTCTGGCTCCAAACATGCTATCTTCAACTGGAAGAAGGATGACTGCATCCCCCACTTTCAGGGATATTTGTTTTGGGATGGGCTGTGCCATTTACTAAAACAGAAAATTTGAAATAATTTTTTAACATTTTGTCAATAACATGAACAGGAAAACAAAAGAAATGTAATAGAAAAATAAATCATTTGTATAAAATATATGAAATAAATTTCATTCACAAGGTCATTATCATATTCCTTCAAGACTTTCAATTTTTATCAAATTCTCTTCTGAACATAAATAGCCTTGAAGTAAAACATTGATATGAGTCACTACGCATACAAAGTATTCCATAGTAAACAGCAAGACCATAATAATAATAATAAAAGTCACATTTTTATAGTGCTTTATACTACCTTTCTAAGTCCTTTAGATCGTAAATATTATTATCCCGGTCATTAGATTAAATTGCTAATCCGAACATGATAGTGCACACGCTCTGCTCCATAGAGATTATTCCGGCCAGGCGCAATTTTACAAGCGCACACATGCCAATCCAACCACATTAACGTTCGCATCTTATCGAGTACCTATTTTACACCTGGGTGGAGAGTGGCGAATGTAGATTAATGCTTGCCAAAGGACACTAGTGTAGCGGGGGACTCGAACAACAAACCAGTGGTTTCCAGTCTGGTGACTTATCCACTAGACCACGACACCTCTAAAAGACCACATATCATTTATTTAAAGAACATGAAAGAAAAAACCAACCCCTCCCCTCCCCAACCAAAAATGAATAAAATCAATTTAATAGCAGAGTGTGTTTAAAGACTATATAGCAGTGTTGTTGTCTAGTGGGTAAGGCTCCAGACTGTGAACCACAAGGTACGGTTTCGAATCCTGCGGCGGCACTAATGTCCTTTGGCAAGACATTAATCTACTTTTGCCACACTTCATCCAGGTGTAGTTAGTGGGTACCTGGTAGGATTCATCCCTAGAATGAACTGAGCACTACGGTTGCCAGAGCTAAAGCCGGGATAATACTATCCAAAATCCTCTAGATGCGCATAGAGATGTTATATCTTAATGTGATATGCGCTATACAAGAACGGCATATTATTATAATTATTATTACAATATATGTATTGAGGTACACCAACAAAACAACAATGAATGGACAAAGATGAGTTCAAGCTACATGTATCTTGATAATGAATATATTAAAACGGTTTCAGATTGAGTCTTATTCAAAATTCCTAGAAGTTGGAATTCATCTACCGGTATATACAACAGTTTAGCTCTTGCATTTCTTATATCAAAGGAAAGCAAACTATTCACAATAAATCTTTCACGTCTTGTATACATGTTCTATCATCCTGAATTCACAAACAATCCCTTAAAACATCCTACAGCAGAGTTTTACAAGTCATCTGCCATATTTGATTCTTCGAAATAGATAAATACAATCCCCCTTTTTTAATCATACATTTATATACTGTACCAGTATGTATATACACTGTATAATGGCAAAAAAGAAGACAAGGTTACATTATAATTTACTGAAAACCACTGAGGTTATGATCAAAATCATGTACAGTATGTAATACTGGTTACTGAACACAAATAACTTCCTTTAAACTCTTATACTCTACATGCATCTTTGCTCTTCATTCTTTCAATAAACTACTGTAAAAAAAAATTCATACACCGTATATAAATGGTACAGGATTTGGCACACAATGTACACCCAAAAGAATTGAAATTTGTTTATTTCTTTATCATAAAGGTAAATGAACAACAATCACATATCAAAGAATTATCTACCACACTATACACTGTAGATGAGCATACAGAGTAACGTGCTTGTGCAATTTATCATAATTGCATCACTTTATTACTCTAAATGACCCGACTCCTGGTGCATAATAAGCATAAAGGGTCACTGTACTTTTAGAGAGGTGAGATGCATACATGCATGGAAGAGAGAGGTGTAGAGTCAGTAATGGTCCATAGCATCGGCAATGAAGTGACTCCTATCGTACATCGATCTTGGCATGAATCCTTAGGTACAGTGTGCAAAATACAAATGCACCTGATAAATAGTTGATCAATTGTGAGCATTCTATAGATATTCTGTGTAATGATTCAGGCTTATGGTAGTGTATCAAAACACTGCCTTCAAAGGAAAGATAAAAGTATGTCATTGGATGATGGATGGTATACTGGCACTGCTTTGCTCATTTATTATCATTACATGCCCCCCCCCCCTCTCTCTCTCTCTCTCTCTCTCTCTCTTTTCCCTGCTTCCATATTTCTCACTCACTTACAATCTCTTGTTTATTCATGGAAAACCCCATTTCACGTGCACAGGCTCATTATGTTTACATGGAATTAATAGGATGGAAAATTCCAATATAAGCGGGTAATATGCTTTTGATAAATGTGCATGCATGTTAACTGCAATGAATCACCTGTACTAAATACACCTGAAACAGGGTGATTTGGAACAAGACTGTGTAGTTATCCTAAAAAGGTCCATTATATAGGAGAAATTACCATAATCCAAGCATAGATCTACCGATCTATGATCCAAGATTTATAGGACAATCTTTTACAGACTGTCGAAACATAATAATGAAATTCTATACCCACTTCAATTTATATACAAAAAGACAAAGGAAGTAGCAGTTTCTCTTGTGTTTCAAACTGAATATCACCAGTTTCTGCTCTCTCTTGCTACAGTATACATTATGTTCTCTTTTGTCAAATCCTACATGCACATATACATGTTACCTAAATACAAAAAAGAGCATACATATTCATCTAAGACTCTATTTAGAGATGTGTAAGGTCTGCATCAACCATTATTAAATATCAGTAAGCCTACATGTATATCCTTGTCATATATACTGTATGTAGCTTGCATTCATTTGGATTTTGTATGACTTCACTAAAAAGCTCAAGTTTTACTTTCTCCAGATGCTTGTCTCTAATACAAACATCAAGTCCAGCCTATCTCTCTATGACCCCATCAGAAAGTGACCTGACCTATATCAAAGAAAAAAAAGTAGGATACATATGTACACAATTTTACAGACACGCTGTGACTGCAGTACTAGACAGGCATGTATAGAAACTGCGGGTGAGGCACAGCGCTCCTACTACTCTAGTTCCGATGCGTACTGCAGGATGATCGCATGCATGCATGAAAGCATTGTGGAAATACAAGGCGTATGTTATAGGCCTACACAACTCAAAAATACACCACACATAATGACTTATCAAGTGTCAGATCAAGAGTACTGAGTCAATGTATAAAGCAAACATGGCTACAGATAAATATAATCTATTAAATACAATAGACGTTAGTGTCTCTAGATTAATATACTTTTTTTTCTTTCATATAACAAATTTTTATTTTTTTCCTTTCCTCTTCCATGCATGGTCCTTCATACCATGTACATTTACTCTGCTCTCTGCATAACATATATATGTAGGCCTATAGATACTTGAGAAAACATATCTTTTCATTATGAAATAGTAAGCAAATGCAGGGTATAATTTTCTGCTATATTACAGTGCAAGTAAACCTTCTGGAACCCATATTCATAAAATCTCACTGCAAAGTTTACATGTACCACACAAATAAAGATATGTAAGTAATTAACCAATTCATATAAGCCTAGTAAGATTTTATAAATATTGACCCTGTAACAGAAAGAGTTATATAATTAATTGCATCTCCCCAAAATGAATTGAATTTTTCCTAACTTTACAATAAATAATAATTACTTTTCTTTTTAGATACATACATGAAATGTGTTTGAATCCTTTGTTTCTTTTTCAGTCAACCCAAACTAGAACCTTTGAGTTGGAAAAGAAAAAGTTTCATATTTCAATCATATACTGTGGAATCATTTTCATTCATATCTAGATTTAGCCATTTCTATAAAAATTCAAGTTTTACCTAAATTTCAGAAGAAAATTACTTTTAAGAAAAAAAATATTCAAAATGAAAACAAACTAGATTACTAAACTCATTTATTGAATTCAATATAAATTCTTGAATAGAGCAAAGCCCAGTAATCTAGAATAAAAGGCCAAGTGTACGAGATCTGTACACAACATCATGAGATTGCTTGTTTTTATTTTAAAATAAGATAAAGAAAATAAAATCATTAACTTGACTGTAAATGTATTTATTCGGCTGGTAGAAGGTTTATTAAAAGGCAGGCCTACATGTACATGTACATTATACTACAATAACACTCACTTAAAATCTTTTGTTTATTTATGGGAAAACCCTATTTCAAGTGCACAGGCTCATTATGTTTACATGGAATTAGGATGGAAAATTCCAATAGGTATACAATGTAAGCAGGTAATATGCTTTTGATAAATGTGCATGCATGTTAACTGCAATGAATCACCTGTACTAAATACACCTAAAGCAGGGTGAATTAGAACAAGACTGTGTAGTTATCCTATTAAAAAGGTCCATTATATAGTAGAAATTACCATAATCCAAGCATAGACCTGCCGATCTATGATCCAAGATTTATAGGACTATCTTTTACAGACTGTCGAAACATAATATACAAAAAGACAAAGGAAGTAGCAATTTCTCTTGTGTTTCAAACTGAATATTACCGTTGGCATGTTAAAAGGGGAATTCTGCTCTCTCTTGCTACAAGTATACATTACCGGTATGTTCTCTTTTTTCAAATCCTACATGTACATGTACATGTTACCTAAATACAAAAATGAGCTTACCGGTATATATTCATGTGAGACTTTATACAGTTATGTAAGGACTGCATCAACCATTACATGTAGTAACCTACATAATTAGACTATGACTATTATATTATTGTCATACATACTGTAGCTTGCATTCATTTACATCTTGTATGACATTTTATTTAATAACAAGCTATAATAAATCTAGAATAAATCTAGAATAAAAGGCCTAGTGTACGTGACCTGTAAACAATAGCATGAGATTGCTTGAGATTTATTTATTTAAAAAAATTGTTTTTTAAATTAACTTGGCTGTAAAAGTATTTATTCTGCTGGCAGAAGGGTTAAATGTAGACCTAGATTATACTACAATAACATATGACAGCTCACAGCTGTTCTTTGGAGTGTATACCCATCCTTATACCCTTTAATGATTCTTTTTTTTTCTTCTCACAATGCATTAAAATGTAGAGGATGTTGCATGTAAGCCTCTGGGAATAACCTCATTAAACATTACGCAAAGTAAATTGTATCCCAGTTTTTCATCTTTTTTTTTTTCTTCTTCAAAATATGAAGAGGGGGTCTCATGTTATTTCATATTTTGACATTTTTCCTGCACAAATAATTCAAAATTTCTTAAAATTGGTTAAAAATGAAAAGGTTTCAATTAAAATTTTGTAATGAATGAAGATAATCCCTTCAGACAGTACTCACACATGTACATGTACAGATGTACAGTATGTATGTATGCTCCTAGAGTATTGCCAAAAGACATACAGCTAGACAACTCTAAATACACAGCCTCCCTCACCACCTTTGGGGTCAGAGGCATGAAAACAATGTCACATAGCAAGCACTTTCACTTTTTCAATTCTTTCTATTTTCTTTAAGCAGGAAATTTCCTTTTTCCCATTTGAATCAATACAGACCCTTGTAACCTACAAATTACCACTTATTCATAGTGTACAGTGCTAAAACTAAACTTCTCGTAAACAGGGCAGTTTACTCCTTACAACAAGGGTGCAATATAAATGTTAATTCAAGTTCTATTTTTTACAGATTTATATTCAAATGAAGTCTATACTGATAAAGAAAAACAATCCTGAAACTGCATATTAAAAAAAAGGTATGGGCATATACTGCAGCATACTGAAACTTTCATACTACCTAGAAAAGACGGAAAACACTGTTTATACATGTCACAATACAGACGTACTGAATCAGTGACAAAAAATATACATGTAGGTTTCAGTGTACACAAAGAAAACATTGATCATTGTGCGAAGTGTTGCAAGTCTCCAAATTAGAATCATTAGAATTGCTAACACTGTACAATTCACTATTACCAAGTGAATTCCCTATACATATACAGGCTAGACATGTAGGCTACATGCACATTGGTAGTCACATTAAAATGCTATATGCACATGAGCACAATCTTCCCAGGTGAATAACATAACCATGAAAAGAGATAGATTTTGTGAAGTAGCCACCACATCCATGAACCTTCAAAATGAACTACCGGTATATGTACTTCATTTACCTTAAAGCCCATCTAAAGTGTTGGGAGCCCCAAATTCGCCAAAAATTTGATGACAAAGTTTCACTTAAAGCCCAAGTCCACTCCGATTTTCAAAAATTATAACATGTTGTAAATAAATCAAAGGTTAAAACTGCCAAATATCACGGGCGTACTTCAATCAGGTGATTTTTAAGAGCGATTTTTGTTTCGGTACTTCGAGCAAAACATTTATATTGCTGTACGGATGTGACGTATGCTCCTCGCAACGAAAGTGCCAGCGGTATACATTCTGACAATAGGCTATTTTCGTAATGTAACTAAATTTAATGCATACGTCTATTTCATTCACCTGATAAGAATAATGAAACTTTCATTCACCTGATAAGAATAATAGTGTTTCATTATTCTTATCAGGTGAATGAAATAGTTTGTATCGAGGCACTTCACAAAGACGTATGCATTAAATTTAGTTACATTACGAATCTGTGTTGTGAGGACCCTACGTCACAACCGACTCGCTCATTAACTTGTTTTTTGCTCATTAAAAAAAATTATTTAAAATAAATCTGAGCACCATTTTCCAAAACCAAGTTATATTTGGGCTTTTTAGATTTTTGTCTATCTAATCAGCTCAACTTTTCAGTGGAGTGGACTTGTACTTTAAATTGTATCATAATGTGAAAGAGGATGTCATTTAAGACACTTCTGCAAAGATTCCCCCAAAAAAAAAAAAATGTGTCTGAAGACAAATATTGATAAAAGAATTACATAATTTGGGTTTTAGGCTCCCAACACTTTAGAGGGGCTTTAAACGGAAGAAAGGGTGATTGGCATATCACCCCATGCAGAAAATAATTCTTTTACTTCCTTATCACAGTAATCTTCTCAAATTTCTTTTTTTTTCTGCAGGTTTACAATAATTCATTGGTACATGTAATGGCAGTGTCAAGTGATTAAAATTCAAGAGCTGCTTCATACTTTCTGCTCAAAAATTGTGATCATAAATGTGAGGAAAAAATAAAAAGTCATGCACGTTTCTTTGGGAAATGACCCCAATTTTAACAGGCCAGGTGATTGTGAATGTATCATTATCCAGGATTTTCAAATAATTTTTCCTAGTTGGGAGAATGTAATAAATGCTTATTCTTTTGTTATACTTTCAACCTCTCCTAGTACTAGGATTTATACCCAAAAAACAAATACATTCTTTTGCACAACCTTTCCTTTTTTACCTTTTTTTTTATTTGAGAGCTTAGGGATTTATTGTGCCTTTGTGGATTTAGATAATTTAGATATACCTTTCACTAATTTCATGACCTTGTCCAACGAGACTACATATTTTCCATTTAGCGACCTTCACATTGCAATTTGAATATCTCTCACACATGCTGACAATAAATACCCTACAATATGTAGCTACTACAATGCTTGATGTGAGAAATAATTTGTTTTTTTAATGTGGAAATTCACGGGGACACTAATAAATACACCATATGCTGTCATTTTCTACAAATCTTCATAAATAAGCCTTTATATTCCCTCTCAAATATATAGTATGGAGATGTGTTTCATCAACATATCAATTCCTTTCCTAAATTGATACCAAATTTCTACCACGATGAGCCCATATTATCATCCAGCAGATTCTACTAATCAAATATTTATTGCCCCTCATACACGACATCTATAGTAGCCTACACCCATGTGTGTACATGTAAGCAACAAGGTGTTTTTGTCATCGTGTTACTTTGATGAACGACTGGGGGAAAGTTATTCATCTGACAGCATGATCTCATTAATATTTAGTAAAATTATTTTTAAATCATTTCCAAGTACAGTAAGTTTGAAGAATTTTATTTATCAAACTGAACAAGAAAAATGCAAAAATTACAAATTCACTGTATTCGCGTAGCATAGCATTTTGTTGAAAAAGAATTTGAGGCCTAACTTTATCCCTTGATATCATAAATATCTAACGTTATCCAGAATATCACATTCATTAACCTTACAAACAACTTGCAAAGTTTCCTCTTGCAGGCAGCCATCTTCAAATCATTAGAACATGTAACTTTTTTTTCCTTTTGTTGATCAAGATTTTAATCCATCTGCTTTTATCAAAGTAACCTATCTAGTTAGTAGTTACCAGAATTGCCTTTAAAGATTGTCACCAAAAAAACTCAACACCCTCAGCACCCACCCAATAATTGGAATAAAGGTACAGACTGGGTACCGGGCTATACAGTACTTCAACACTCTTAACAATGCTACTTTCAGCAACCTTTGTCCTCCATCACAATAAATTTTTGTGAACCTCCATCTTTAGAATATACATTAAACAACAATAGGCAGCTTCTAGGTAGCTTCCTTCCATCACGTATTCTCCAATCTTCTACCATCTTATCAACATGCATGACAGGCAGAAGAACATAATCCACTTTAGAGTAAATCTCTACCTCATCTCTAACCATGCAGCACAATCAACCATCTACCGCAGCCTCATAGAAAATGGCTTTTCACTGCAGGCCCGGCAAAATTCTGAAATTCCTTTAGCATACACAATGTTATTGATTATGGCCTTCTATCTCGAATCTCTCTACATGTAGTTTTACGTTTTTTAATATTTTTTAAAGGCCTACTACTATAACCAAGGGACATGATGACATGATGTAGCTTCTCGCCTGCATTGTTGTAATCTGTGAATTTGAATTGTTCAGTAACATAAATGGCCATGACGTATTCTTACCTTGGAAACACCTGATCTTACTATCAACAAAAATGCTTCTTTCAACTTTTTCTTCTTTTAACAACCTATACAACATGTTTCCTTATAATCAATAAAAGATATATTTATTAAATCGGATTACTTTACTCTTTATGCACATAAAAAATTAATTTGTTGTTGTATCATAACTTAATTTATTTTTTATAAACAATTTCAAATTTGCTATAAACACATGCATAATTGCACAATATGCTGCAATTTGGGCATTGTTTGGTCCAGCTCTTCTATATAAACATATCAACCGTTCCTAGAGATAAAGAGGGACAGAAAACAGGAAGAAAAACAAATAGAAAAATAGAACAACCTTTGCCCTCTTGTTTTCATTGTATCTGTTGAGGTGTTACTGTGTGAAAGTTGAGTTCCACAAAAGAGTAAACAACCACAATTATTGGAATTATGCGATTTGCTTTTGATTTGAATTGATTTTTCACAACTGCTTATGAATTCTAACAGATGACTCCAAACAGTTAGTGATAAAAGACAAAAGGAATGCAACCTGATGATCCTGATCATTGATAATCATATCAAGGTACTTTACCCAAATACCATTAATCTTGCCAATGTAGGGACACTGATTTTCCGTTTAAAAAAAAGGCCTTTTCCGTTTCAGAAAATCAGGAATTCCGTTTCAGATGGGCTGAAAAACGGAAATTCCGTTTTGCCATAGACTTTGTACACATGAAAAAGCTGAAATTCCGTTTACATAAGATTTGCATACAAACATGCTAGAGATCTAGACGAACATTTCAGTCTTGGTTGTCACGTCAGCGATCGATCGATTTTAGGCGCACATGCCAGCCCCTTTTTCGAACTGTACATCAGCATGTGTACAATCTCGCCGCACCTACCGCTCGCTGCTGGCGTGTATGTGCCTAGTATTACGTCTACGTAATACTAGGCGCACACGCCAGCCCCTTTACTAATATTGTGCTGAACTGTGCATGTGTACGGCAATCTCGCCTTACACTTCGCGGCCGAATGCGCGCCTAGCTGGCATAATAGGATCAAGTTTTGTGTCAAACAAAATGGCAGCGCCCTGTCTCCAAAGAATCTGACGAATATCGCTAAATATTTGGAGTTATTAACCATGATATTAGGCCCGATATTTTTTCACTGCATAACGAATGACGAATCACAAAAATAGTGTAAGTTTTACGATTTTCTCCTTGAAAAAAGGGTTTTCCGCGATTTTCCGTTCGGAATTGCATTTTCCGTTTCAAATGGTCATTTTCCGTTTCAAATGGTCATTTCCGTGAATTCCGTCCGTTTTCCGTGATCGCGGAAAATCAGTGTCCCTACCAATGTAATCATAATTTAAAGCTTAATCAAAGATAGCAGTGAAATGCTTTTCAGTGTGAATTTAAGAAAATGCAATAATGCATTCACATTCACAAATATTTACTAGACATTCACGTTTGTGTCAATCTTCTATATTTCAACTTTATCAAAAGGGTATTTGTCAGCAAAAAAAAATTGTTGGCTGAAAAGGTGTCACATGACGGTCAATAATTTGTTGAGCATGGAATATAAGAACCTTTTCTTTTAAACGGTATAACGAATACAAAAAGTGAATTATACTGTGCACCTCTCTTACATGTACAAACCCATTGTTTGCATTGTCTTAGCTGCACGCATCTACATGTAATGCAAAGGCAACCTGAATGAAACCGGGAGGGCCTGCCTCTTACGGAGCAAGGCATGAGATCGCCAGCACCCTAGATTTTGTATATTAAGTATTGCATTTATTTTGTTTTTCTATATAACATACATGTACATGTCTATGAAGTTATGAACCTCAAAAGTCAGAATTTCCCTAATGCCATTATATTTCAACCTTGACTGCAGCCTGGGTGAAATATAACATCACTCAGAAAATTCTGAAATTGTTGGTTCGTACATTTGTTATATTGAACGCTGGAGCATGCAATATTTGTATTATATTGTGGGCCGTTTACTTTGGTAGTAATACATAATTTTGCTACTAAAGTGTAATTCATATTAATACAATTTGTGAAACAAAACTTTGTGTAAAAATGTTATGACTATACATGTAGATACGAGTGTGTTATTACAGCCACAGCGGTACATTGTAGGCCTACATGTATATACATGTCTTTGCAGAAACACCCTTTCCGGTCCTAATTGTACAATGTGAAACATACATGTACCTGTAAGAGCCAGTAACAATATCAGTCTGGTCTGATCTGATACACAATCTTTACAGAAGAGTATACAACTTGAAGAAAAATAGATGGAAGATAAAAGTATATTGACATTCTTAGGAAAATCCTTGAACTTGAATCATCTATAAACATGAGAGAAGGACACACAATTCAAATATCAATATTTACATCCACTTATACCAGCATCTATTTGATATACTGCCACACTCAATCATCTTTATACTTGTATTTTTCTATACTTGAAACACACTTTTGCTATTCCAAAAGTGATGATGATGAGAGGAAATATCAAACCCACATCTCTTTAACAACAACAAAAGAGAACCATATACTTTCACATTTGTTAAAATCTCCTTTAAATTTGTTATGAGTCTACAGCAAATAAGAGGTAGAATGGTATTGAGGAATTTCAGGAAGTGTTATAGTGTGATGAATGCAGAGGTCAGGAAAGTACTACTTCAGACCATCTGGACAAGAAATCATCAAGAGGAAACAAGACCATGAAAGTCTAAATAATCTATGCTTTTATTAGCTGCATATATATACAGTATGGGGTCATTTTACTTTGATTCAATGCAAGAAACACAACTACGAACTTGTGAAATATCCTTAATTGGAGCATAAATGCCTATACTGCACTCTACAAACAAATCTTTCTATAGATGTAGAGCCCTTTTTCAGATGTTGCTGATTTGATTCCCCCAATCAACATATTTGCGTTAATATGAAAAGCACATGAATTTGAATTTGTAATCAATTAAGCTAGATATGCATGTAAATGTACAGTTACAAATATATATTGATGAGCTTATAAATGGCAATATATGCCTCCATAAGCGGACACAATTATTTGGGCAGGGTAAAAAGAGACAAGAAGTCTCAATGTCTCTTTAAAATAATACATTAAAAAAAACAGAATTTAACAACCCAATTTGTCTTCAAAAGTCTACATACTGTACAAATGTCTGCAGGATTTGAACTACTGTACATGTACATGTATGATGTAGAATCATACTAGTAAATTTTTCATTACCATCCGGTTAACCGGTTTTGATGCAAAAACAAAATTATGCATATTTATGACAAAGTTGTTACAAAACATTCATATGGTTTATGAGACAACAAAATTTGTCCTTCTTTATCATAAGGGTAGTACACAGAGTTGGGTCTTGGTGCATCTCAAGTGACAGTCTAAAACTAAATTTCTCCAAATAGTCGCCAAAGGGTAGTTTTGAGGGTAGCATGCAGAGTTGGGTCTTGATGGCTTTAGTTAAAAGGTACATACAGTACATATGTGTAGCTTTTGAGGACAAATACATCGCAATGTCTTCAAGAGTACAACTACAGATAACATTATGGTAACATTTCTGACTGGACTGTCCAGACAAACCAGTTTTTTCCCTATAAATACAATATTCTCCTTTGGAAATACACAATTTATTTTTTATTTTTTTATTTTGTATTTAAAATCCAGAAAGTTGTAAAGCTGCAGGCCTATTTTTGTGAATACTTCACATTGGAAGGGTCTGCAGATGAAAGAATAAACGGTTTGCAAGTTGTAGTACTTGCCCTCAGCAAAATTCCCAAAATAGCATGTCAAGGTTAAGAGTGCAACAATGCACCAAGAATTTTTTTAAGTAATACGGAGAAAGAAGTACCAAAATACATGTAAATGGAGGCCTAAATATGTAAGAAGATCTCATTCAACCTGTGTTAAGGAGTTGTACTCCTAAGGTACAAAGGTCTGTCTACTACATTAAGTTATTACAACCTAAAAACAAAAAAATCCCCAGAGAAATAAAAACCATTGCCCATCCTGTTCCATTTCTGTATCCATGACATATGATATACATGTAATTACTGTTGTCAATCACTCCAGAAGTCAGTTTAAGGATAGACTCACTTGTTTGTTCTTTTCTTAAACAAGAAAGATGTTGTTGCATCAAAAGTTTTCAGGAATATTTCTAATCATAAATTACTAGCACTAGCATTTTCACTTCCAAACTTTTAACAATCTCACAGAAAACATAGATATCAAATAGAGAATATCTACAGAACACAAACATGAATATCTGCAAATATGCTGCATGAACAGTTGAACACTTTATTAGCATCAATATTTTAATTTTTGTAAGTGTAAGGTGAGATCTCAGCTGGACCACTCAGATTGCCAAGCAGCCGTGATCACGTGATTGCTTCCATTCTCCTCAAGTCCTCTGTTGAAAGCACACTTGTACATGAACTTCACAAAGGCTACTAAATCAAGGAGTAATCACAGTAAATTATTGCTAAAATAACATTGTCTGATTTATTTCATTGACAATGTAGCAGATGAATGTACTTGTATGTACAAGTATGATACCCACAGTTTGTCTGGATAAGAACCAGAACATTACCTTCCAACATAAAAAAGAAATCTACAGTGTAAAAGGCTATATCATGGACTTTCTTTCTTCGATGATGAAATATCCTTTTATAGTGAATATTACTGCCATTTCAATAACCTATTCTTCACTGTATACAGGTACATACATTTTATCCATGTAAATCGTCTTTTTTGTAATTCTTCATGTGGACTATTGTACATGCCAAAGATGAAGAACCATTGTGTATCTTTATTCTTAAGCAATTGCAATCATTGTGATATACTTGGGTTTTTAATATAGCAAAGTGGTAGGCCTACACTGTATATGTATATTGTTTTCCAGAAAAATGGGTCAACCAGGGCAATTCAAATATTAAAGGGAGAAAAAATGAAGCACAATATTATGAACATCAAATGTACAGTATTCCAGCTCTTGGTCTAAAAGGATATTAAGATAGGAAAATATATGGCGATGTTGCCTCTTCAATAATATGCGCTAGTGCTGGTGTCTGCTTAATATACAGGTATATCACAACCATCCTTTCATCAACCCCTCTGCCTATGTTTTATCAACTGAAAAATGGGTATGAATGGTTCTGTGGGTAAATGTAGACTTAATAGGATGTGGAATTAATGCTCTCTAGATTTATTTTGAAGGTTACTCTTGCCATTTGAATATATCTGAGTTATTGACTCCAAATACACCCGTTGCCAATGTTGTGCTTCATGAAGAACAGCCACCCCCAGTCTACACAAAACCATTTTGTTTGTTTTTTTGTTTTTTGGCTAATGCTCTGCTGTAAGTAACTGCCTCTTTTCAATATAGGCTAATGTGCAATACATGTATGTGCACATTCATTGTACATGTACCTTTTTATGGAATTCAATGAAAACAATACAATATCAACTTTGCAAAGAAGTCATGGTCATACTACAATCACAGGTTAATCTGGTGTTTGCACTGAACAGGATAGAACCTTAGTTTGTTGGCATTCCCCTCACTCTCACAAAGAAACAGAAATCAGTGGGCTGTGATCAATCTCCGTCACCTTTGACCCTCCATGTAGCATTTAGGTTTCAATGCACCTGTAATAGCAAGGGTGTATTTTCTTGTGCAGATATAATGCTCCTGAGTATTCTCTGGCTCTAGCCCCCTTGTGAAGATCTTAGGCTAGGCCCTCTTTGTGATTTATAAAAGCATTTCCTCAATTCATTTACATGCATGTGCTCTAGTGGAGCATTATTTCCACAGTATGTTGTCAATCTTTAAACAAATAGGGATTGTGTTCTTCATCTTGTTCATCCAATAAGCCGCTTTTATTAGCAAACTACATGTACTAAAGGATTACACTAGTTTTCCCCATTCTATGTTTTTTAGTTGTTACAATGTGGAAGAAACTACACAAATTATGTATGCTATGTACAAAGGCCATATTGTAAACATTATTCTGATACCAGAACAGTGCTTGAAAATGGAATTTCTCGTATGAAAAATACACCAGCATAAAATAGTGTAGGCCTAGATGTAGATGGAAGCATGTACATGAAACTGAAAGTATGTCTTTAGCAGAGCTTGACACTTCAAAGTTTGGTTGCCCTTTTCTGGATTTTGGGTTAACTTATTTGACTTCATTTCATTTTTTATAGCCAAGACTCCAGTTTTGATTGCCAAGATTAATTACAGATATTTTTTAAAGCTTCTCACTTTGTATTCATACATGTGAAAGCACTGATACTGTTGTTCATTCATTTGTTGCACTGCATCTTCCTATCCTTTCTCTCAAGTCTCAAACTTACTCTGCTTTCTCCCTCTCTCTTCCTCTTTCTCTCTCTCTCTCTCTCTCTCTCTCTCAATGTATCATTGTCTTTCTACTTCTCTCTCTTCCTCTGTCCTCTCTTCCATACCCTCTCTACGCTTCTATCTTCATTCCATATGCTACTCAATATTCACTCTCTTCCTTCTACAATCTACATGTGCTAGCTTACTAATCATGTGAAAATGATAATAAAGCAAACATTTGCCTTACATGGGCAGCCATATTTCTTCAATATTTGGTTGCCCAACAGACCATATTTGTGGCCAAGGGTGACTGGTCCACCACAAATGTTACGCCTTTCTGATGTACATGTACCGCCCATATTATACCACTGTGATTTAAGAAGCATCAAACACAGCAGATATACATACAGTGTGTATATCTAATCTACTTTTATTGTCATGAAAAGTTTGCTCCATATCAAATTGTACAAGAATCAGTATTGTCACAAACTCTAAGACTGGAGGAACTCCTGCTAAAAAAAACCAAGGTTAATGAAAGCAGGCTAACAACTGAAACAGATAAAAGGAGGAAATATTTGAGGGCACTAAGTCACTGGACATCTAATAAGAAGTTTTGTATGCTATTTAATTATTCATGAAATAATATTAAAACCTTTATCTTATTGAGATAAATTAAATTGACAACATTTCCATGTCATTGTACTCCCTCACCATTTCCTTTTCTTTATCTTAATACCATAAATTTCTCTTTCTATTCCCAACAAATACATTTCCTAAATGACTTTACTCAAGTTATATAGTGATATCTATATTTCAAAAAAATTGAAAACATGAACTTTAAAATGAGAATATTTTCATAAATTTGTATATTTATAATTATAGATGTACCTGTATATTACCACAAGATCACCTTTCTTCATGTTTCTAAGAGACAAGAATTAAATACCTGTACATTAGAAGCTTAATGATCAGTGTATTACTTGTTTAGGCAAAGGAAACTCTTGCGAATGAAATAATAAATTTGTGATATTAAAATGTAAAATATAGTTGGTAAATAATGAGGGAATTTACACAAACTGATGACTGAGTTGATAATTTATTTTCAGTGATCAGCCACAATTCAAAATGTAATTTTTCTCTTATTCAATATTAGTATCCTGATTTTCCTTAAACCATTATTAATCTGTTTTTCGATGTTCTGCTTCTATTTCAAAGCAATTTATTATTGAAACATCATAGACCTTGTAGAAGGAAAACACACCATGAAAAGGAAGAGAACACACCGTGAAAAGGAAGAGAACACAACATGAATACTGTTCTATTTTTCTCCTTGAACTCTCTACACAGTTTACATCAAATGACACAACAAAACAAGGTATAATGGGGAAAGTAGTAGTATAATAATCATTACCAACGTTTATGATCTAGTTTAATATTTGAGTGAACAAGATGTTCCCCCATTTATAACGCAGTATAAATAAGATACAGTGTATAGTTTCGAGCTACAAAAAAGATGGCAAAAATAAAGTTAAAGTTGATGAACTACATGTACCTGTACAACAATAAATCTATTATATTTCGTTCTTATATATCAAGATGAGATTGATATATGACCAAAGTTATCCAAACAAAAACATAACATTTTACAAGGCAAATCTTTCAGGATACATGCATAGATCTATATTGCAGTTTAAATCCATTTCTTGAAAAACATAGTTCTGGACCCTTGCCTTGCCCTTGGGATAATGTATGATGGGGAGTGTATGTTGGTGACTTTAAAAAACACTAATTTTACATTGTTAGATATTTATTGATTTTGAGATTTCATCTTAATATGTTTTGACTGTTTTGTTTTTTGCATCAGTACCACAGGTATTGCTACAGAAAAAGTGAAACATGTACAAAGTATGTTTGCTGTGCGTTTTCAACATGTTCACGATTGAAGACAAGAGCTCTTCGAAAACAATAGCGAAAATCCATTACCGGTGCTTTCACCATGATGAGACCTACAACTATCTGTGGGTTTTTAGTTCTAGCCGAGTTTAATCTAGTGACTAATAATATTTTTTGTCTTTTTCAAAAACAAATCTGTTTGATCCAACACGCACAGTAACACAATGTGGGGTCTGGACACTTTTATACTCAAAGACAGAAGTCACAGAGTCAGAGAGGCTTTTCTCTGCCTCGAGGGGCGGTATCCTTGTCTGTGTTATGTCTACTCTCGAGATCAATTATAGAGAACGGGACTATTACGTAACAGCCAGACGGTAACTATTTCCAGCCACGGTCCATAAACTTACGAGGACACGAAACGTCTACCCTACTCTTGAAGGACAATGCATGCACAGCGAAGCTTACATGTAGGGGAGCGTATACACTGTCTGTGACATGGGTCGCATAGAAATATACCGTAAGACCGTAGTCGAAGGTGACTCGCGAATATGAGAGAATTGACTTACCGTTTCTCTTTCTGAATCGGCATTTCGTTCGTCTTTTTCCGATTCCCGATGCATTTGCGATAAGATTGTTCTTTTATATCTTCCTTATATCTCTAACCGTAGCACTGAGTAGAAATCGTGTATGAGTGATTGTGGCTGTCACATAGGCGACGGTATTATTCCGGTGTTTACTTCGCGATATCTGCTAGAAGGTCGGCCATTTTGCATGGTTACTTCAGCGAAAGAAACGTCACTCGAGTTCTGTGATACTAGCTAGCTAGCTCGCTAGATCCGCATAGCTAGATGTTTGATATTCCAAAGCGGCGCGGAGTATAGCGGGCGCGACCGACCAACCATACCAGCGAGACATTATTCCATTTCTCATAATCATGATACCACCAGCGTCATCATACCAGTACTGTAAAGCGATATGAGCTAGATTAGTTGTAAAAATATGGATGCAGGTTGAAATTTGGTTTAATAAAATAATGGATTAAATACAAATGATCACAGATCATTATGTGAAATGTTTAAATTCATCAAAAGAGATGATTGATAGAGGCATAGTGAGAATATTATATGGGATAGGCCTATATGGACGAAGATTAGACCCCCACTTCCAATTCGAACCCTTCTGGGATTGAGGGTGTTCTGGTATCGGCGCCGCTGAAGAAAAAAAAGAAAAGATGGTTGTCATGTCACCAGTTCTTTTAATATAAAACTTAAAATAAGTCGAGTAGTTCCTACATTAACTCTTACCATATTAATGACTATTATATTTCAATGAGAAGTAGTGAAGCCATAAAGAAGAGCGCTTGGTTTGAAGGAGTGAGTTCCCTACCCGAAGCCCGAAGTTCATAACTTCAGTTCATGCAACTAATATCAAATTTTAAAAAGTAAAATTCGTTGGTATGTGTTCTGTATCAAGCTGGTAAGAATGTGCTTATGTTAATATGTACCTTATCTTATTTCCTTATTTTTTGTCCGTTATGGAAAGGGGCGGCGGAGCGTCTTTCAGAGTGGGGGGGGGGCACCAACAAATAAGGGCACTATCTAGGGAAAAGGAGCACCTATAAAGGGAAACCTCAAAGCGAAAATATACAATTTTACATTGGTACATGTATATACCCCTACATTGTGATAACATTATCAGGGATGATTTCAATGTTTGTTTCTCTCTTTACTTGGTCCAAGATACTGCTTAAGTATTATACTTTGCAGTGAGTGTAATGGTCAGAATATTTATTTGCGAGCAAGCGAGCAAAAGTTTGAAGATATGTGAGGTCGCAGTGCGAAAAATTACATCTTATTAAGAGGAAAAAACAACCCTGATGGCGCAATCTAATCATTAAAGACTGACAAGATCTTTAAAAACAAACTAAATTATATAAACTTTAAATGCGAGCGAGCTTAGTTGCTCTTAGTCGCTTTTATTATAGGAGCACATTTTATGGTGAAAGGAAAAGGGGCACATATCCAAAGGGAAAAGGGCACTTATAGAAAAGAAAAAGAGCACATGTCAAAGTAAAAAGGGGAATTAACAGAGGTGAAAATGGGGCACTTCTCGCACCTTATAATGGGCACTCACTAGAAATGAAAAAGGCACTAATGAGAACGGAAAAGGGGCACTTAATTATTGCAAAGGAAAGGGGGCAATAATTATTAAAATGAAATGGCACTAATTAGAAAGGATAAGGGGCACGTGCCAAAAAAAGGGGCACTTATCACAGATGAAAAGGGCCGTTATTACAGAGTTAAAGGGGGCACCTCTCAAATTTGAATAAGGGCACACATCGGAGATGAAAACGAGCACTTATAAGAATGAAAAGAGGGTATACAAAGAAAAAAGAGGCACTTGCCAAAATATAAGGGACGACTCTCAGATTTGAAAAAGAGGCTATTATAAGAGGTGAAAGAGCACTTATCAGAGATGGTGAGGGGCACTTCTTGTACATGAAAAGGGGCACTCACCTAAGATGAATAGGGGCACTTGAGAGAATGGAAAGGGGCACTTATTACAAAGGAAAATGGGCACTATATAGCTATATAGTCAAGGAAAAGGGGCACATATTAATTTTATTATGAGACCTTAATAGAGGCATCTATCAGAGGTGTCAGAAGGGGCATTTATCAGAAGGAAAAGGGGCACTTATTAGAAAGAAAAAGGGGGCATGTGTCAAAATAAAAAGGGGCACTTGAAAAAAAAGAGGTGAGAAGTGGCACTCATCAAAGATGAAAATTGGGCACTTATCAGAAGGGGAAGGGGCACTTATTACAAAGAAAAGGGCACTCTTTAAAGTAAAATATGTACCTCTCAGATTTGAATAGGGCAATTATCAAAGGTGAAGGGGGCACTTATCTGAAGTAATAGGCCCATATAGTGTCCCATAATGCCACCAATATTTTTTAAAGCATTTTTCTTAAAACAGTTAAGAAAATTAAAATGTCAGCTTCTTATGAGTGTTCAATGAAATTTGATAATTAGCGTTTGTTTTCATGACTGGCAGGCGTGTATACGATTATCCTGCATGCATGAGAAAATGCCACAATTGTCATTTGTAGTGATAGCGGGTTACATTTTCCCCATAAGCTCATAATATCGTTTGATAACATTGCTTAATGTGACAAGACGGTTTATCTCTATCATAACCTCACCGTGCCTGGGAGAGATAGGGTGCTCAGGGAAGGCCCAATGGCCAGTGGCGTATCCACCTGAAATTCTCTGACGAAATAAAAGCGTTTATCAAATTCTTGGGTTCCCTTTCCCTCCAAAGCTGTCTGACAAGCAAAGAACAAAAACAAATCAAATAGCAAAGAAACAAACCTCATTACATTTTCCAGGGGGTGCAAAAGATTTTCCTCCAATGGTCTATGCACCTTGAATTTGGCATGTATAGGGCATTTTTTTATTACACGGAAAGTAGAACCCCTATTCCACCGACTGCGCGAGTCAACATGTTCATTTCGGATTCATCATAAATCTGTTATCAGAGTAAACCCTGTGGATATTTAAATTGTGATTGCTAAATGAACACACAATTTTTCCTCTCATTTTTATTAGGGGGTATAGTCATATTCTCCAGACTCGGTTTGCTATTGTGTTCACGGCCATTCTGTTTGCCATATATATCTCACGAATATGATATCCAGCAAAGATTTAAGAAGAGTTTATATGTGGAATTGCAAAATAATAAGCAAAATAATACATAATGTAAACAGAACTAAAGCAAATCACTAGCCCAAATATGATCCTATAACTTCCAGTTTAAAACCTATCTATATATTGAAAGCATGACACATTCGGCTCGATTAATTATGAAAAGTAAGAAAAGAAAAAGAAGAATATTTTTGTTTGGGCGCGATGACCTCACCCCAAATACAGTAAATATCACTAAAACAGATGCCCAATGGTGCTCCAGAAGTCTGTGACCCCCCCCCAAAAAAAAAAACAACAACAACAACAAAACAATACATGTATATAATTATATATATAATATTATAAGGGACGCATTTGTAATATATTTTTTTAAAACTTCATGCGTTCTTAAAGCATGCTAGATAAAAGAACATGAAGGCCTGCTCTTATTGTAATTGGAAATATATAAAGGGTCCACGTATATACCTAGCAACAATTCACAAAATAAAACTACTCCAGTCTTTATCCCCCCATATTTATCATACAAATTACAAAAAACGCTATGTAGGTCTACTGAGTACAAACTTCTCAAACTAGGGCATCATTGAGCATGTGAGGGTGCTATTTCTGTAATTAGAATTAAACTACTAAAACAGTTCTTTTTTTTCTTTTTTTTTTCTTTTTTAATTGTGAACAACGATTGTAACTAACGAGTATGTGAGGGGGCTATTTCATAAAAGCATAGAGATCCATAATATGCTCTCTATAAAAGTTATTTGTGAACAACGAGCATGACTTGTGAGGGGGCTATTTCATACGATGTTTTGTTTCAGTTTTATTTTCATTTCCAGCAAAACAATTAATATAAACAATTATGACAAGAAATCAATCACAGAAATCAATCAAAAAATCAAAGTACATTTATAAAATGCATTTTGCAAATCATTAATCGAATTATAAAAGTATGTGTGTAAAAACTGTGAAAATGGAGGGATCCACTGAAAAGTAGGGCTTGTGGAATGTGGATCCCTCAAATAACAATAATCATAAACTTATGTAATAAATACATATAAATTTGAAGAAAAAGAGAAAAAAGGGGGACAAAATAGATTAATCTGTAAGTGCGGAATGATCTGCTGTTCACTTCAAATACCCTCTCCCTTTATTCTTCGATACTTTCTTTCTTTCGCTTCCCCCATCTTTCCACTTTACTTCCTTCCCAGAACTATCTTACTTATCAAAAGCATATTGGCACCCCTCTCTCTCTCTCTCTCTCTCTGTCTCTCTCTGTCTCTCTGTCTCTCTGTCTCTCTCTGTCTCTCTCTGTCTCTCTGTCTCTCTGTCTCTCTCCCACTCTGTCTCTCTGTCTCTGTCTCTCTGTCTCTCTCTCTCTCTCTCTCTCTCTCTCTCTGTCTCTCTCTCTCTCTCTCTCTCTCTTTCTCTTCCTCTCTCTCGCTCTCTCTCTCTCTCTCACTGACTCTAGTCTACCGCCCTCGGTCATCGATATACTCCACGTCACTTATCACATCATTCTCATATGATAAAACAAACCTATATTTAATTAATATTTATGAAATTTTAATTACCTCATAATCTCATTGAACTATGTATCGTATCTATATACAATAAATTTGTATATTATGTTTATATGTTATGCCCTGCTTTGGCAAATCCATTGTCCTGGGTCATGTATGTTATATTGTGATATTATGTCTGTACAATAATGATCTGTTTGTAACACTGTCTATTTTGATTATTGAATTGAATTGATTTATTGTCCATAAAAATGGAAATTCGTTGCTCACTGGTACAGGTGTATTACAAGCATGGAATAAAGTATCGTTTTATAATTATAAATCCATAATTTGAAAAATTATAACAACTTTTATATCATACATCGGCGTAAACATGAGCCAACAGAGACTTACAACGAAGAGTGACATAAGACAGGACACAAACGCATAGTATTAAATTTACAAGACAAAGGAACAAATAGGGCTGCACATGAGAACGGAGCAGAAGATGAGAATGGAGAGATCGAGTGCACGATCATTGCAGCTCTTCACTGTTCTATTCAAACCTCAATTATCTAAAGATGAGACTGCATTTCAGTAAACTACTGTTATATGAAACTCTCGAAACCGCAAAGGTGCCAACTTTATCTAATTCAAATAAATTAACGATTGCTTAACTGACTAACATATCGTTGCTTATATATACTATGTGCTAATTACCAGCCTTTCATGATCAAGAGATTTATAATAAAAAAGGATAAAAAGAGGGGGATTTCGAGGCCCGAGGGTTACACATATTGAGACAAAGACATAACGATACAGTAAACACAGTTGGAAATGTAAAAGAGAAAGGAGGAAAAGAGAGAGATAGATAGAGAGGGAGAGAAGGAGAGAAGGTGGGGGAGGGGAGAGAGAAAGAAAAAGAAGAAGAAAAGAGAGAGAGAGAGAGAGAGAGAGAGGGTGGAAGTAAATGTTAATTAGTATTTTTGTTTAAGTGGGGGCTAGTGCTTGAAGACGAATGCTAATTGTCCAGCAGAATAAGTAGACCAAAGAGATTTACATCGACCAAATTGACGGTTACTGATGGCATGCTCTAACAACATATGAATAATATTATCGATGACAATACTTTTTTTTTCTTCTATTATTTCATATATATTATGTTTATCATGTTGTGGCTGTGTTAACTATTGATATGTTGTATTGGACATAATTGATGTATATTTTGTATATTTGTTTGTTTCGCTTGCCGATCGATTTGGCAAGAAACAGGAAGACTCGGAAAAGGAGAGACAGAGCTAAGGGAGGGTGGGTGTTAATTTTCGCCATTTTATATCTTAGTACAAACAATCTTGCTACTTCTCGCAGACAATGATCGTTCTCGTGCCACCTGTTCAAAGGTATTTAGTACTATTCTTCTCCAGTCATTATATTGTCTATGTGTGGGGGCTCCTAGAGGATAGACTCTCTTTAACCATGGTCCATGCTTTAACTCCACAGTATGTGTTTCTCGATCTATTGTAGATCATCTTATCTCATGCTAGCGGGTATCTTAGATGTCTTATTCCAAGACGCGCACGCCGGATTACGACACTTTGTTTGGGGCACGCTTTTGCTTTAGGATGGAGTAGAGCTGTGAATAGAGAATGGAACAAGAGAGCTTAATCATGACACAATAGGCGACGGTAACTCCTCCATCCGGACGACAGACGGGGTTTATTCTAAAAGCAAAGAAAACCTCTAAACAGAGGTGCGATCGTTTAAATGGTTAATTTATTTGGGATTGCGAAACACACACTATATAGAGCTTTTAATCAGTCCTTTATGCGTGTTCCGTTTTAAAGGCATTTAAATATTCAAGAGAGTCATTTGGTTGTCAGAGCTCCGTGGGAAGAGGTAGGAGGCAAGTCATTTGGGCGTTAGCTGGCAGGTTACATGCTTTCTGACTTTGTAAGACAGGCTTTTTCTGGAAATCATTTGCTGATTAAAATCGGGTCGAGATCACTCTAGACTTTCGTGCCAATATCTGGAAGATGTCACCAGTTGTAATCAGAAATCGAATGCGTACTCGATCCGTAAGTCGAGCGGATACATCAGATAGTTCGATGATGAAATCACCTTTGAAACATCAGCACCCAGGACGTTGCCAATCCCAGGTCGACGATGATACCATTATGACGTCGAGAGAACTTGCAAGGACGATAGCTGAATTTCGAGTAGGATTGTCATCAACTTCAACCAATGATACGAATGAAGTGCCAGTGGTAGATATGGAGAACTATAAGAATACTGATGTTGACGACTCTGACCAGATGGATACTCACCTTGATAAAGATGGTAATAAGAAATTCTTTTTTATATGGACGAGCATACAAATAAATAATAGTGCTTCTCGAACAAACATTTTGTGAACCCAAATATTAAATATAAAACGTATTTTTCTGTAAATAACATATTTTGCAATGAGCATTAGAAACACCTTTCTTTACCTGAGTTAACAAACTATCATGACTTCTGAACTTTCTTCTAAGAAGAACCTGAGTTTTTCTTCCTTCTAAATATTCCCCTATACTCTACAGTAAAGATTTCCAAAGCAAAGTGATTTCTAAGCAGGAGCAGTTCAAGAAATTGTTACTTAATTATTTCAGGTAGAATTCAGCATTGTACTGCAGGCGCTATATCAACCAAGTGTGATCATAATCATAATAATTAAAAATAAAAAAAGATAGCAAGAACAACCTGAAGTTAAATATTACCTCTTTAAAATGTTATGTTTAATGCAAGCACGAGAAATGGGGTAAAGGTATTTGAGATATTCTGAAGTATGATAATTTGCTTGAAACTTTCCTATAGTACATGTATACTATTGTGGGGTTTTTTCTTCACAATTCACCCACACACTTCTGGTAAACTTGAAAGCGTAAAATACATTAGCATAACCTGTTGGACGACCCGGCCTCATTGAGTACCTCGAAAGATTTTAAAAGAATACTAGAAAAAGAAAGATTAAGATGAAGATATTTATGAATGAAGATAAAATCGAAATGCGGGTAACTCTTTTCTAGAACGACAGAATTGAGACGTTTTCCTACAACATGAATACTAAATTTTGCTCCTTTTGAAGAAGAAAAAAGAGGACAAACAAGCATTAGAAATATCAAATAAATATATTAACTATATGATGAATGTGCCTTTTGGAGAAAAAAAATATTATTTGTATATTATTAGTTAGTAGTAGTAGTGGTTATTTTACCTGACTGCTAAGAAAGCATAAATGCTTGTTAGTACGAGTAAGCAACCGTTTTATAGAAAAGTATACATTAAAAGTGCCAACATATTTTATCGGTGTTTGTTTGTATCTTTCGTTTTGATGTTCAAAACATTATGCAAATATTTCGTCGTATTAGTATCTTGCCTATCAGCAAAATAATGTGTTAATTATGCTTCTTAATTTTGAATAGAGAACCCGGCAATTCCGTGCATTTCCGGGTTTCCGACTTTGAGATTTTGGTGGAGTTTACTCGCATAAATTAGTATTCTGAATTTGTTTTGTCGGTTGAACGCCATTTAGTGTTATTCTGGGGGTTAAAAGCTTTCTATTGATGTGATTATCTCAATATTTGGGATTATTCTAGAATTTCACCTTTAAAGAATTTATCTTAATTAGGATCCTTCCCCTTTGTGTAGGAGTTAAAGACCACCCGGGATTGAGCAAATCTAGAACATTTAAAATGCGGGCAGCAGTGTGGATGCATGAGAGTTTATTGATTTACCTGCAAATAAACCATCTGCGCCTTAACACAAAGAACCATACACCAGAGTGTAAATCTTTATTGTTAAAGGGTTTGAGCTCACCGGAAATGGTGCACCTAGTACAAAGAAATCTAAGAGAATAGGACCTGTTCGTTTTGTTTGTAAGGTTAAGTGCAGTTAATGTACAATTAAAGGTATTACAAAGTTTTGGTATGGGGTCATGGATTTGGTTCAAATGAACATATTGGAAGCATATGCGATTTTACAATATTCAATGAGCGTTGTCGCGGTTGAAATCGAGTTAATGTACAATTAAGAGCTTGGTTTATTTGGGTTCTATAATGAAAAGTGATTTCCCCTCCACGCTTTCCTAAGATAAGAACGAGGCTTTATGATACAATATACACAGCCATTTAGTCCTGATATATTTACCAACTCTTTCAGTTATCAATTGTCGATCTATTTGTCGGCACATTTCGGGTTAACCCAAACACCGACCCCCGAATATGAGAAAGCTGACTTCGCCCAATTCATCCGCCGTGATAAAGTAAAGTAATTTGTTTTGAAAATTACAGTCACTGACCTTACATTATTTAAGCCTCTATATAAGGTCTGTAAATGCAGTAATCCTTCTTCCACTTCCCCCCTCATTCATTGTTTGTTTTTTTTATTTAAGGTCTACAATTTAACCTCACCCCACCACCCCTCCCCCAATTAGAGTCGAAATCTATTCAGTTGTTTGTCTTTACGATACAAATTAGACCGGGCAGTGATGATTATTCAGAGCTTACAGTTAAACAGATGCGGGCGGAATAAACATAAAAACAATTTACCGGGGAATACGATAAGAGAATAGAAAATTGTACAGACCTGTAAATATATTTGAACACCATATATCTGCAATATACATAAATGCAATCAAAATGGAACGAGACACATGAGCTTAAACCAAATAATCATTGTTTTCCATTTCCTTTTACCATTATTTCAACGCAGAGGTCCAATTGGGGATAATCAAATGGCAGAAAGTAAACAAAGGGAAAACACCTCAACTCTAATTTTCAGTGCTAATGAAAAGATGAACAAATGAATAAATAAATACATAAATAAATGATTAAATAAATATTCAATAAGATAAATAAATAAAACACGGTCGCAACTATTTTCGAATAATCAGCTATTGAAATGTGCGAACATGAGACAATGAGGTATTACGTAATCCGAACATGATTCATATGGGATGTACAAATAGGCGATTCTCTTAAGTTGATTTTTCGAAAATAGTTGCGATCGTGTTATAACGATAATCCCTCCAAATTGGGTAGCTAAAAAATATATGGACCATGGATGAGTGGAGATTGTATGGTTTATCATATAATAATATTCCACTTTGCGGTTCAAGATAATATTACCACGAATACTATAGGTCCGTGGACCGAAAGTTTGCAAATTCTGTCAATTGTTTAGCTGAAACGTATCCTACCCATATACAGTAACTATCATACTAATGTTAGGCATGTATTTCTTTAATTCATTTTTTTTTAAAGCATCAGCCACCGACCAGTCACTTATAACTCCATCACCTGTCGTCAAGAGTACAAGCTACGAGCCATCGAGTGAGAATCCTCATGTAAACCACACCCAAACCCCTGACGCCATGCCGCACAGCTTACAAACAACTCAGCCAGATGAAAGTGGGAATGCATCTTCAGAAGAACCATCATCAAGGCCTCCTACAGGATCACATAGGAGAGGTTTTTCATCAAGTGAAAAGGAACTCCTCGAAGCTGCCTTTCATATCTCAGATAACCCAGGCACAGCTACCATGAAACTACTTGTACATCTCACTGGGCTTGATAAGAAGAAGATCAGGGTAAGAATATTTTCCATTGTCTGCCGATCATAGCGATTTAACCTTTTGTATATTTTAATGAGTATTTTTTGTTTAAATGCTGGCATAACCATTGTCTTTGAGTAGCGATACTGGCCAAGAAGAGGAAGAGTACTTTATTTTTGAAAGAGCATTGCAGACCATGAAATAACACGATTTAAAAAGGAGGAAAAAAAAGAAATGCGAGCCTCCCTTATCTAGACAGCAGCCTGTGCTGTTTTCCATCAAAGCCATCCTATCTTTTGAAGGTTTTTGTGTATGTCAACATTGCACCTTTATCATATTTTAATTTGGAAACACAGTGATTGCCTTTTAGAATGCCATTAAACTGAATGAATCCGAATGATTTTTAAAATATACAATTCATTAACGTGACAACATTTCATTTACTTTCTTGTTCTATTTGTTATTGTACAGGGGTGGTTTCGGACAAGACGAATCCGTCAAGAAAGAGAGGAAGCAAAGGATGAGTCATCTGAGAACACACCACCATCAGTGACTGAACCAAAACACCAGGTACCTCCACAGTACTGGCCAGAACCTTTGAGATTCTCACATATGCAACGACCGTACCCAGTACCAGGCCACAACTACAGAGCTCCACCAGGGTTAACAGCAATGGCTTCAGGGATACCTTCAATGTCATCATCCTTGCCATGCAAGGTACCATCAGGCTACTTATATCCACCACTACCACCATCAGCTGTACCAACCATGGGATTCTTGCCACCACCAACAAGCCACTGGTATCCACCATTGGGTTTTAATACTGGTCTACCACCACAGCCTTCCATCTCAAGTGCAGGTCAGTTATCATCAGGTTTACTATCAGCATCAAAAGCAACACCAACTACAGGAACACCTAAGGCACCAACTGGACCTTGGTACCCATCACCTAATATTGGCCATCCACTGCAAGGTGTCATCCCACCATCCGTTCCTACACCATCTGGACTGGTGCCTGGTGGCTTCCTTTATCCCTGGTCCTCTGTAGGATGCTACGGAGCACTGGGTGTCACCCCTCAGCTGGCTCAGCACCCAAGTGTAGCACCATCCCTGTCACATCCAGCCAATCCTTGGTATCCCATGCTACCAACTCCAAACTCTCAGAATCCAGAACATCAACAGATTGGAGCACAAGCCGAAACTTCGGTGGTGAATATTACATCAACTTCCCAGACAGTTAGACCACTTTCATCCCAAGTGACATGCACCAGACAAGAAGTCTCTGGGGCAGAGTCTGAAGCATCTTCCACTGCTTAAGATGCTACTAAAACAGTCAAGTCCTTGGTTCTTTTAAGCTCAGGCATGTACCAGCATATACCAGAACGTTCTCTACTGATGGATGATTGAAAGACTCTTTTGCCTGAGCATGCTTATCAAGACACTAAACTGTACAACTCATTAACAGTCTCTTTTTTATGAAAGAAATATCCCTGTACATATTACTCCCAACTCCATGATATTATGTAATCATACTATCTGTTCATTTGGTAATGTAAAAGATGTGATTTTAAGTATTGTTATTAAGTTGATTGTGACAGAGATTATACTAAATAAATTACTTATAGCAATGCTTTATGTTCATTTGTTAAAAATTTGTTCTTCCTGATATGATCTTCCATCTCAAATTCCATGACAGCTCGGTAGTTTTGTTACAATGAAAAACAACCAATTACCATACTTGGGGCTTGCTCCTGGCAAATGTTTTTTGGAAATTAGAGCAAAGTAAAATATATTAACTTAAAAGGCACATTATGCATTTTCTAAATTTTGTGTCAATCTCTAGAATTAATGAATAAATCTCTTCTGTAAAACCAGAAACTTTTGCAAATAGTGTAAACAACCACCATTTTGACAGCATGAAATTTTTCAGAATTGCACAAATCAGTGTATGTCAGTTGTGATTCAATTATTTGGTGACATAAACATTTTTACAAATCTGAACTATTTGTAAAGTTTGTGTTAATTTACGCATGCAAAGGTTTCTCATTTTACAGTATATGAGAGGATGTGAAACATTACAAGATTGATTTCAACTAAAAAATAACTAAAAACAACAAAATATTCTAATCATTTCCAGTGTTCCACGTTTATTTTAGATAACTTGCCACATATATTATCAACAGATAGTGGGGCAATTACTTCCATGCATTGTACAATACCAGTCAATTACAAAATAATATATATATGTTTAAATAAAATCCTAAGTTATCTTCAAACGAAATTGTACATGAGTTCATTGTGTCTAATGTCTACACAAGCAATAAGAGATTTCAAAATGATCAGTGATAAGTTTACTTTTAGATGATCATTTATCAGTATATTATCTACTTTTATTTAATCATTATTTGAATGTTTTCTTACACTTTCTCAATGGACAAAGCTCCTTCGCAAAATCTCTCTTTATAATATCAGCTTATGATACATTAACTTTCATTCAATGTACATATCACACAGTATGTATACATGGCAAGCAAGTTAAACATGTACAATTTACAAATTAAAATGACATACAAAACACTATTTTAGCAGTACTCTGATACATAGATACTGTATAAATAATTTTGTAGTCATTATCATCATCATCATCATCAATAAAATCATCAGGCAGCTGCAGTTCTTATAGAACTGGTGATTTTGCATACTTCAACATTGAAAGAATAAAATATGAAAGAAAAAAATGTTTGGCTAAAATTTCATTTTCAAAACTCTCATAATTCTGTTCAAGCTGAAATACTAAAATCTATATCCTAAATGAAATTGTTATAGTTGTTTCAGTTATCAAGTCATCCTTGAAGATATAAGTACAATCGTTCAGCAAAGCCATGCATATATTGCCATTATTTTGCACATATATATCTAAAAAAAGAGCTTGCAATCACAAAACAAATCTCTCTCACTGAATTCAGCACTGTTTATGACTGCCAGTTCTAATAGTATTTTCAGCAAAAATTTTATTAAAAAAAACTCAGAAAAAAAAAATCCTTTAAAGGTAATACAAAGTTTTGGTATGGGGTCATATGAACATATTGGAAGCATATGCGATTTTACAATATTCAATGATCAATGTCGCGGTTGAAATCGAGTCTAAAGTGATGAAATTGTAAATAATAAACTCTTTATGTTGTATAGCGCCCTCTCAAGACTCATATTACTTTAGCTTTAAAACAATGTTTCTTGACTACAATCGACCGATTTGCTATTCCCGTTTGGAAATTATATATCAGAACTGCATATTCTGAGATTTTCATGGTCGCAGCTACCATGGAATGGCCTTAGGCGCTATTTGAAATATTTGAAATTTACCGAGAGCACCGGTAAATTTTGATTACTCAATTTGCTCAAAAGCAGAAGTGTTTTAGGGGCTAAATTTTCTAGTGCTTATAATACATCCGCAGGGGCATCCAAATATTTCAAAATTTTAAAGAAATACTATCCATCCAATTTTCGAAATTTCCCAAAACTTTGCATTACCTTTAAATATTTCCATTTGGCTTGCATTTCCATGAACATCTCAAATGAGACATGAACAATTGGTAAATAATAATGAAAAAAAAATTAATACATTTATGTCAAGTGACTTCTTACCTGTGACACAGTAACTGTGTCTTGAATGTTAAATATAGTTGCCTGAACATTTCAATTAACCGACATACCTCAATACTGGTTTGGGAAAATTGATTGAAATTAAAATTATGCATAGCACATAATAAACACTATTAATCTGGCTACTTTTTTTTTTAAAGGTTAACATATGCAGAATCAAATAAATGATAGAGCGATGGTTTGTATGTTGTATACATAACACATGAAGGTGTAATTTCAAGGAGAAAATTAAAATACATGTAATATGGTTATTACCTATTCAAAAGGTAAACATTAAACAGAATAAAATAGGAAAAAGGTGATGCCTAATGATAAAGTAACATTGTTGGACATAACAACTTTGAAGCCAAAATTAACATAATTGTAGAAATAATTGTATGAACAACAGCAAACTAATCATCAGCTGATAGTGTATTTTCATGATAAATGATACAAATATATCTCCCAAGAGTAACTAACACAAAGATGATATTATAATCATTTGTGGTAATTGCACCACTGTGATAACATAAAATGTGCCCTTTGTACTCTCTACATGTTTGTGAAAATATTTTCACATAAACATACCGTATGTTAATATAAAAGAAAAATACAAATACATAGACCAATTACTGTGTGGCAATAAGAAGATAATCTCCCTTATTTAAAGACATCTTATTATTCAAAAGAAAAACAATGGAAACAGTATCATAGCGGGAAATAAACCTTGGCTAAAGGCACAGCAAAGTGGATGGGCTGGAAGCGCTTAATGAATGGCACATCAAATCAGGCTCAATTTATCAAGATTGTTAAACAAATTCACCTCCAATATTATATTTCATGAAACATGAGAGTACCGGTACATCCAGACATAACATGAGAGCTTGTACTAACATGCTGGATACATGACACCACAAAATTCAAGAACAATGTCTACATCTACCAAATACACATGTTATTGATGTGCATTCTATACAGATTTTGTTTTCTATTGCTGAATAAAAATTCCTCCTGATGTATCAAAGATAATCACATAAGCTTCCACTTATATTGTCTGATTTCTTGCAATTTACTCTGATATATGTAAGACGAAAAGCTTTAGGACAATAATAATAATAGCAGTGGGTTCTTGTATAGCACAAATGTAAAAAATGTGTAGTGAAGATAATATATTAGCAATGGGATGACAAGTAAGCCGAACATCTACCAGTACCAATGAAGAGAATTTATTTCACAAGAGCTATGGTCAATGATGCATGAAACACCTTTTGCATTTAGAGGAGATAGACAGTTTTAAATAGCAATCTACTTCATGTGTTATAATCTATAGTCAAACTTAGTTCATGCAATACTTCGATGAAGTTTTTCATAATATGACACAGCACCATTATCACATCAAATGGAATGCAACGGTGCACATTTAGGATCATAATTTCCTGACTATTCACACAGGAAAACAGACATACGGTATATAGTAAACTATGGTATAGGTCTCTCTTCTGTACTTAACACATATAAACAATATGCAACTATACATATTGATATCATGACAGAGTACATGAATACTATGAGTTAAATCTTTGAATGAGGTCTTCATATTTCACCTGCATCGATGGTGTAACATCTTCTTTCCAGCATGGTTTACACATGTAAGTACACATACCACAATTGATGGACAAAGTACCCTCTAGCTTTCTTGATGTGTGAGAGAGAAGATTAACTGGGAGTAAGACATCCATTCTGTATATCTCTTGGTGCCTCTGACACTTGTGACCCCATCCAAGATGCTAGACACCATACTGACAAGATAATTCACTTTGCCTTTGATCTCCATTTCTCTGCATCCTCCTTACGTGCATCTGGTAACATCTGATTCCTGACCCCACCCAGGACGCTGGATGTTGCTTCTGTTGCTAAGATGAGAGGGCGTATAACTGAGGGTGGTATTTGACGTAGGATCCCTCCTACTGCTCCAGACACACCCTTATGTTCATGTTCTTCCCTGGCTGTCTGCATGATAGCTGTAGCTGTATCACCCAAACCCTGTAATGATACAACATTCAATCCTCATGTGGTGTCTATTTGTGTATCAGGCCTAAACAATTCCTCCCACTATTATTATTTTTTAAATTATTTTTTGAATACTTTTTTTCTTCTTTCTATTCTCTATCCTTCATTTTCACAATTTTTTTTTTTTTTTTGTGGTCACATTTTTAATGTCTTATTTTCACCTCAATATTTTTGTTTCCTCATACTTCTTCTATTGTATTCATTCTCTCCTAATTTTCTCTAGTCCAAACAATATTACAATATTATATAAATTTCTCTCCAGGACAACTTAAACTTCGATAGCCTCTGAAAATTCTATCAGTTGGAAATGAATGAGGCGTGAGAAAGTGGCTTGTATGTAATGCTAATATTCCTACCTCTCTGACTACATTGATAGCATTAGCCATTCCCTCTCTGAAGTCTGCAGGTTGTCTAGCTAGTCTCTGCTGACCGAACGGACCATATGTGATAGCTCTACTAGACACACTGGGGCCTGGGGACACTACATCGTATGCTGTCTCCGCAGCAACCTGCCAAACAAAGAAAAACATGTCATCTTTACTAAAGTCTAAGAAACGATGACAGTATAATAATATTCTGAATTTACATGATGCCTAGAACATCTAAGTCTCTAAGCACTTTACAGAAATATTATACTATCATATAATGTCATAAAAACAGTATATAGCTTACATGAATCTGTAATATTAATACATTCTGAACCCAATCTTCATTATCAGTCATGAAAAACGATCCTGTCATAATATACAAGAAAGTGTTAATACACATTTTAACCAAAAGTTTGAAGAACTTTTATATGCGGAAAAATATGTCATCTATTCAAATAAAATACATTTTGCAGAATGTATGCAATGATTTCAAAATGAAAGAAAATGATGATTTGAATTAATCAATACAGGTACTGGAAATAAACTACAAATCCTAGAGATACGGCAAGTATAGATTTGTCACATACCTGAAGGAGCTTGACAAATCTGTTGGTAAGTTCTACAACAGCCATTGCAGTGGATGTACCGAATGAATTGGCGCCTCTCTGGATACCTCTGACAAGGCGCCCATCTCTCTTGTACTGCTCAACTGGTAACCTCACCAGATCAAACATACCTTGGACTGGAAAAGAAAGAAAGCTATCAAGTCACAAATGTAGATCTTTATATTAATAACTGATATCTTCATTAGCACATACCAATAAACAACTCTTTAACGCTGAGGTAGAATACATTTAAGATTAACTTATTTATGAATATGTCACTTTGATTCTTGCATCCCATGGAACCTTCTCATTCATTCATTTCTTTATTCATTCATAACTTTACAGTACACAAAGAACTACCTATGTCACACACTACAAGCAATTGTTTGTACCTCTACTGATTTAGGTTTTATATTCAATGCCAGGTTATATTGCTCATATTTTTGGAAGATAAATTTTGAAATTATATTATAAATCATTAATATGAAAATTGACAAGACAGCCATTTCTACTTACACTATATGGTGTATCAGTAGTAATTGCTTAATATTGATATAAAATTCATGTGAGAAAGAGTAAAGGAAGGAAGGAAGAGCTCCTGGTTTTCACATAATAAAATGAAAAGTCATTCTGAAAGTGATTCTCACAGATAATTCATTTCATTCCGGATAAGTCACATTGCAGCTGATCCTGCAGATATACTTACAGAGTTGAACAAAGGAATGCATCGGTCCTACACCTCCCAATACTCTGGGTAGCTGTGATTTCTTGATGTCTTGCATCCATTCATTCATTGCATACAGAATCAGTCTGTCTATACCAAGCAACCTAGAAAGAATATAAAATCATACATAAGCATTTTCAACATCCAGTGAATAAAAGTACTTAAATTGTTGAGTCTGAATTACTAGTTGTTCCTACGACACACATTTATAATATTCTAAGCCTCTTATACTGTAGAAAAGGAGCTATATAAATCCACTAATAATTACTATCGTTCATAATTCCTTACATTCAATTTCTGGACTGGGAGATATATTCATTCTTATTGGCTGCTGAACATAAGGTTGTAAAGATAAATTTTGGTGTTGGATTTCTTTCTCCTTCATGCTAACATTCTAATTATACACCTCCTGATGATAGGTGTAGGATGACTATCTACCGATATACTGACACTGTATCTATAAACAATGTACACTCTCATCTATACACATAAAGTATCCTGAATGTGTCTATTGGAATCTAAGTATGATCTTACCCATGTCTATGATGTAGTCTCTTCAATGTCAGTTCAGAATGGTTGAGTTGACCTAAACCAACCAGAAGACCTAGGAATGTACCCTAGACATTCAAACAAATCAAACATAAACATGAACATATTGATCTAAGAACAGTATACAATAATTGACACAATCCTTTGAAATATATATAATCATTCTCCATACATTGAAATGAATTCTAATCTTAAAAGAATTAAATGTACCCTATTTAATTGCCTATCTCTTGTACAGAACATATGATTGTTCAGGAGGTCAACCATATGCATCTGATGAGAGTACTACTAGTAGAACATTTAATACATTGTACTTAACTTTTAAATTAATTATTATTAAATAAATATTTAATTACTATAAAAAAAAGCAGATATGTTTTTCCAAAGGTTTCAAGGATATATTTGTTTATGTGACTGTAAAGACACACTTCATTTGGTGAATTTTATAGAAAATATTATTTCTTGTGTAGAAAGTGATTAGTTCTACTTGAATTTCAACAGGTGGGGCTACTAGAATCTTATACTCTTATACAGTAGCTACATAAAACATGCCTCTCACATCAGATGATACGACGGTCAGCAGAATGACTTACTTGATCCATATCAACACGTTTTCCTTCATAATCCAACTTGATGAGAACATCAGGAGAGAACACAAAGGACCTAATATACAAAGGCACAGGGGCAAATGGAAACAGTTCTTGAATGTAACAAGTACGTCATTTACAATTTCATTCAAATATAAATATGACTTGGACCAAAACTTTAAATTCTAGATCGACAATAAATTAATCATTTACAAAAAACTGGTACACAAGCTGCACTTTCAAACTTTCTCTTTCCACACAACAAATATGTCAATAAAACTGTCATACTCTGCAATACAAAAGTTAATTAACTAACATTAGCAAGTGTACAATGCCTTTTCCAATTTCGGTTTGAAGTGGGTAGACTCTCTTATATATCTAACACTATCATCTACAACATACCATTCTCAGTATAAAAGAGATGTGACTTACTTGAAGAAGATTGGTTGAGCAGGTTGAGCAGGTGAGTTAGCTGCTTTGATCTTGTCATTGACTGCTTGACCGTTGATGGGATGATCTGATGGGACAGGTTGACTAGGAATGATTTGGGGTGGGGCATCTGTTATCCTCACTTTGCATGACTTCTTGTCTGTTGGAGATCTACTAGGCTTGTGATCTAAACAGAAAGACATATATTCTTTAAAACACAATACAAAATCACAATGCAGCACAACAAATATGTGTAGCTCTTGATACATGAAGAAAATGAATTATTTCTTCATATTTTTTACTTTTGCTGTCATAGAATAATGGTTACATATATGTCATCATATTATATGCTGAAGAAATGGGCTCCATGAGGAACAGATTTCTCTTGCCAAAGTAATCTTGAATATGTAAACCATTTAAAAAAGAGTAAAAAAGGTATTTTTAAACTCATGCTACAGTGTCATATTCATCTGTAAATGTTACATGTACCTTGCAAATTTCCATGTGTACAAATGCTTATTTGACTACAAATTCTGAAATTAAATAGAAAAACAAGAGATCAATGCATCTTCTCTTTACCTATGAATCTATAGTTATAGATACCAAAATGAGATCATACCTGGACTAGGAACTTTACTTGCTTCAGATGATACCTCTGTGAAGAAGTCTCTCAAGAAAAACAATGCATCCTGTAAGGAGGATATAAGTACATCAATCTCGTCAGTTACAGTAATTCATTAGAAGAGGGAGTCAATGAGTGTCATGATTTTAATATCACTTGACATAAAATTCAATTAATCACTAGAATTGTAAAATTAATCCTATCATATGACACTATAGAAACTGACCTGATCAATATTGAATCTGAGAGGCTGAAGAGAGATTCTAAGACAGCATTCTTCTGTGTCTACATCAGGATCTGGTCGGATGTGAAGAGCCTTCACTAGAACCTATCACAAAGAAAGGAACAGCACAGACACAAATCTTGTAATGCTTATCAAAGAAGCAAAGCCTGAATCAAGATTCATTTCTCATTAACCATTTCAAAAGAGGAAGGATTACCAATCATATCACTCTTATACATTACAAGATATAGTATCATCATCATCATCATACATGTGTAAGATGACCATAACCGGTTGCATGTGAACTGACAGACAAACAAAATATTTTAAAAAGAATCAACTACAAACATAATCAATAAAGGTGCATTGACACAAAGAGACATAAGAAAGAAGTTGATTTTAAGTATAAAACATGAACCAAGTCATACCATGTTTGCGTGTGTTCTTTTTGGTCTGGCTTCTGAGGAATAGAGATACAAGAACTTGTTGATCTGAGACTGAGCAAGACGATCTCGAACCTCAATGTCATTGATCAAGAGAATCTGTCTTGAAGATTGCTTTGCATCGGACGGATACGATTCATGACGGAAGCGGACCTAACAAGGAAGATAAGAAATAATAAAAGTAGCTGGTTATCAAAGCTTCGTAACACGTGTAAATAAAGGTTAAAAAAAAACAATCAAATGATAACTGTTTTTCAAAACAAGCAATGTTGTTTATTTAGTTCATAATTCTTTTTAGAGTTGAAGGAATGCAATGATTTCTGTAATAGCATTCATACCTAATTTCAGATAGTTCTCAGTTGCAAAAAGTGCCTCATGATCTTTTGCATTTTTAGTCTAATAATTCATATGATATAAAAGAAAAATAATGGGATAAAAACATTTGACATATAAAAAAGTAATGAGTTATAAATGTTGTTCATACTTTGTTCATTTGTAGTTCCATTAGTACAGAATGGTCTCTCTCTTGTCCTCCTCTCTCCTGCCATCTCATGTTAGCTACATTGTGAGTTGGCTTGTCTCCCTGTCTCCTGAGAGGGGAACTGCTACCACTCCCTCCTTGTTGCCTATTAAAGTATGATACGTAAACAATAGAACAGTCAATAATATTATTTTGAAATATTCATGATGCAATACAGATGTCTCATGACAAACACACTCTTGTTCAAAACTGAATTGTATAGTGGAAAGCCTTCAATGATGATAGAAGCCTCCTCTTTTGTTTTCATCAACCTCTTCATCATAGTATGTGTGTAACATCACTGTGGTTCTTTCTTTACTACAGTCAAACCTGCTTTAGTGACCACCTGTCTACAAAGACCACCTGTCTACAAGGACCACATTTTTTGTTTCCCTTGAAAATGGTTTCTCATTGAAACATGTACTAAATGAACCTGTCCACAAAGACCACTTTTTGTGTTTCCCTTGGGCGGTCGCTATAGACAGGTTTGACTGTACAGTCAAACCTGCTTTAGTGACCACCTGTCTACAAAGACCACCTGTCTACAAAGGCCACATTTTATGTTTCCCTTCAAAATGGTTTCTCATTGAAACATGTACTAAAGGAACCTGTCTACAAAGACCACCTGTATACAAAGACCACTTTTTGTGTTTCCCTTGGGCGGTCGCTATAGACAGGTTTGACTGTATTTGGATAATTTCTTGAACAGCTTACCCCTTTACTGATTTACTGCTATGCATTGGATGTACTTTTTTCTTTAACTTACAATAGCTCATTGACAAGCAATTCCTGAATGACACTGATACATCTAACTTCCATCCATTGATGATTCAGTTTTTTTATTCAGTTAAAATAATTATACCTCACCTTTTCTCTCCACTATGTGCTGGGCTGCTACTTCTAAGATCTACAAGAGTAAAAAGACAATCAAAATTGCAATACATTTTCTATAAAATGAGGACAATAATTCAAAGTAAGCAGAGAAATGTCTTTGATGAACAGTTGAGTGTTATAGCACATTAACCTGGGAAATGTGGATATGAACTAACTACTAAAGCATGATTAATTGGTCTATATTTGATAGTACTATGAGCAGATAGTCACATACACTACATCTCCATCTATTTTATAATGAGTACTCCAAAACATATACTGGTTACGTGCTTGGATTCTGCCAATACATGTACCGGTACGTATCTACATTTTTCTTTCAAAATTGGATGGCATTACAATGTCTTTTAAAAGCAGGTATTAGGAGTTGTGATGTGAAGTCCACCTGTACACAAAATCTTGATATAAATTATCAAATAAATATTGGTTAAGTTATTACAACAAAAGGACATCAAAATGAGGTGGGTGTATTAACTCTTATCCTGCCATAATGAATACAGCCCAAGTGCCACAGGGCTAATCCCCATTGTGCCAAGCCACAAATCCCCCCGGTGCCAAGTTTATTTTGAGATAATCTGTTGGACGCGATGGTGCGATCAATAACACCCCAGAACAATAACTGCTATTACGAATGCGAGCATGCATGCACAAAGCAGCTAAGCTGTGGCTCGCTCGCGCGAAATAAGCAGCCAGTTGATAGAGCTCGCGTGTACAAAGCACTATAACGGTAGCGTGCATGCTGCCTTATGGCAGGATATGAGTTAATGAGTGCTCTTAAAGACATTTACTCTTCATGTTCTGGACAGACTCCATATAGCCAATTCTTACCTGGTTTGTAGATATTCTTGGTTGACCCTGATGACCTAAGGTCATGACCTCCATAGATATGCCATACTACAGTCATCTCCTGAAGTGTGTATCTCATGGTAGGAGTAGGGAAGTCTAGAGGAGCATTGAGTTGATCACCTCTACTCCTAGGTGGAACAAAGTGGTCTTGGTCAATGTTGATTGGTCCATCATCAATACCTTCACCTCAGGTTCACCATCATGTCTCTGTACATCACAGGAATACATCAAGGCAAATATCCCGTTATTATCATGATTTGGATTTTAATCACACATTTGGATAATCCTTTATATAAACAAAACATTTAACAGCATATCAACATATATACACCATTAAGAATGCTTTCTAAGAAATACCTATTTCAGATTGGCAATAAAAGATACCTAAAAAATGCATACACTGGAACAAAAAAAAATGGCATTTCTTGAAAAACTTGCTACGATTTAAATTTCAAATTTTAAAATGCATCATTAAGAATGGCATTATAGAAGAAATTTGGTTTGAATACACATTTTAGAAGGCATACTCACTTTACACAATCAATGATATAATCTCCTTCCATGAAGTAAAGCTTTCAATCTGTGAGTTTCAAATACTATAAAGTCCTCATATGTCTATCATTTTTTCTTGGTGCCACTGCTTTCTATAATGCCCCAGTGCATGTATATTAAAGTACTATGTGGGTCCTCTTTATATTCCAATCTCTTTGAACCTGCAGCTAGCCAGAGACAAATTAGTGCATCAACTTTCACTAATATATCATGGTTATTTTGGAATCTGACCAATGTACATACCAAGACACCCATGCCTGGGTCATCCAGAACACAGAACTCTTCATCATTATAGAACCCGTCTGCTTCCGTCCAGCTACCACCACTCCCTGAGGACACACCCAGTGAGACAGGACTGCTTCCTGGAGGTGTGATGTCAATCAACACTTCAACATCATCCTCTTCCTCATCTTCTTTCACCTCATCAACCAAGCCTTCATCTTCATCAGGAAGAGAAACATTTCTGCTCCAGGGTCTTGCTTCAAAGTGCAGGGAATGTGAACTACATGGTCTGGTGTGAACAAGTACAAGCGAGCAAAATGTTTTAAAGTTTTGAAAGATATCAAAATTATAACAATGATAAATATAGCTAAATCTCCATCAAAAAAAGGTTTTACAATAATCATAATGCAATTATAAAGCAGATTATTGGTGGGCATGTATATAAATAATTCACAAAAACCTCTATCAGAATTCCATGAAAGTTTTTGACTCCATGCAATTCTTATTGTTATAACAGTGTGTATACAAACATCTAACAAACATGAAAATAGCCAAGACTTTAGGAAAACTCCATGATTTGCAGGATAGGCTGATGAATTGTATCTAATGATAGTATGAGATCCATCACATACATGCATACATCTCTCTACTCACAGAGATATAATTCTATATCACAATGACTCATTTACCTCTGTTTTGGGGTGAGTTTTTAGGAGATGGTGAATCACCGTTGAGCTCTCTCATAGCTTCATCCATTAGTTGTTTCATCTGATCAGAATGAGAGTGAGATACAGGACTATCTCCGTTGGTTTGTTTAGGTGATGGCTCCTCCTACAATCAACAATTACATAGTCATTATCAGATTCACTGCTCAACAGCCTATCATGTCATATGATTACCGCCAAACAAATTTAATCAATAGTAATACGCAAGTTAAAGCCCCACTGCACTACATATAGCTACCTGCGCCCTCTATATAGCAAACAATGCCTAATCGGTGACCATTGGTCCCCCATGGTCACCTTTTCTTATGTTAATTGAGAGCTGATTTGATGAGATAACTACCTGTCAGTGACCATGCAGGGAGGTCTAATCCCTCCTGGCCAAACTAGTGCAGATAGGCTTTAAAGTCCCAAATAAAAAATCTTACAAGAGTATAGACAAAAGTTGAAGGACAGTAGGACATGATGATCCATTACTGTAAAACCCATAGGAAAACAACAAAGATCTCTTTAAACAATACCTCAACTTCCAACCAATAAATAAACAAACTTAGAAACATCCTAAATCTGCTACATCTAATCAAAGCACTGATTTTGTAAAAGATGGACTACAGCTACATGTATGTTACATTACTTGCAAAGTCTTGTTTACACATGATGCAGACAACCACCTCGATACTAACAAAGAGGTATGTGTATGGGAACCTTATTGCATGCAACTATTATTTTTTACTCTCATCTGCCATTCATGTACACA